>JARQZK010004368.1:0-7500 GCA_030704885.1 Cynegetis impunctata
TTAAAATTGGCGTTTGAAAGTGGAATATTTACTAAACGATGTACCATACTATTGAAAGCTGCCATTTTGTGTTGGAAAGGATGTATATCCTTTAGATCCTTTAGATCCAAATAGTTAATTGAGTTTGAGTTGGATTTGAAAATAACAAATGTAGATAACAAACATAATTTTTCAATTTTTCGCAAACCATCGCACACTGATAGCGTCATACATAGTACTTCCCTACATCCTTTCCAACACAAAATGGCAGCTTTCAATAGTATGGTACATCGTTTAATAAAAATTCCACTTTCAAACGCCAATTTTAAACATCGAGAAAAATATAATTAAAACAAATTGCCGTAAATAATAATTATGATCCCAATATTTATAGACAATATGATAGATAAAAAAGTTTTTCAAAAATGCGATTAACCAGGTGTACCCCCCTTACTAAAAATAATATCAAATACAACAGCCTCACTTTCATCGGAAATTCAAGTAAAAAACTTAAATCTCTCTTATCTAAGCACAACATTAACATTGCTTATCGTACGGTAATAATTTAGGAAATCATATAAAAAATAGTAATCCAAAGTTCATAAGATAAATAAATCGGGAGTTTATAAAATTAATTGTGGCGATTGTGATAAGTTTTTACGTTGGTAGAACTTTCAAGAAGTTTTCAAACTAGAATTTTCAGAACACAAACGTAGCTTTGTAATCAGAAGTCGGATTCACATTATGCAACCATTTAATCGCAAGAAAATCACACATTTCAATTACGATTTTAATAAAGTAAATACTGAAAGTAAGGGAATGAAACTTAATTTTTTAGAATCATTACAGATAAATAAATACAAGCATTCCGGTCTCCTATTGAATAGCCAAATCGATCATACTTCAAGCCCCCTTCTTAATCTTTTCAAAATTACCGAACTACCTGACTAGCAGTTCAGAATTGGTTTTTCCTTTTCTAATAATTATTTGTAACCATCTTTCTATTTACCCCTTCTACATAATTTGTCATTTCTTGTTTTCGATATAACAGAGAATCATAGTTAGTTTGCCATTAGCATCTGAAGAAGGTGAAGTTCCACCGAAACGTGCGTCATGCGTTATTTCTTATAATAAATGTGTAAATTGTTATTTTTAACCCTTGTTTTAACAAGCTAGTTTAGCCTAGTACTTAGGTACGCTGGCTAGTATTTGGGAGGTCCCGTGTTTGAACCTTGGGGCCGAGGGCCGACAGGTCTGCCATGAGTTTTTTCAGAGGTTTCCTCAAAGCGTGGAGTAACTCACTGCTTGCATACTTACAAGGCGAATGCTGGGCCAGTATTATTACCTAATCCTCTGAACCCTACCCACACTTCCTATGTTCCATAAATATCCCGTCTCGCCATTCCTTATCCCTTTCAGGGCAACTGGTTAGCTAGGATATTATTCTACAAACCGTGAGCTAGGAAGACCACAGTTTGTTAGTCATGAGTAAAACTGCTCGTTGGCTATTTCAGTATGCCAGTGTGTATTGTGGGTTTTCTAACATAGCAAAATTTGACGTATCATCGAAGACAGACCGAAATAAGTCGAAGCGCGTATAACGTGCATTTGTTTACTATAGTTGGACACTACTCAGAGGATCTGCTGAAACTGTGTGAATTTGTTATTTTTATTTATGAATGGTGGAAAAATGGCTCCAAAGTTATTTACTTATATCTTACTTATGCATTTTCATGAATAAATTGAACGTAAATGTTTCCTTTCTTTAGAAATTACTAATTTTGTTGGGGTCTCCTGAAGTGACCACTGGGCACTTACGTAATCGTGCTATCTTATTTTAGTTCCGAGGAAGCAAGTATGGAGTACCTACCTACTGATTGGGCTTGCCAATTTTCGAAAGGACCAACCCCGGAGATTTTTTTAAGGAGTTTAGTAGGGAGGGGGTTGAAGAAAATTCATTTTTAATTTATATATACTCTGCTTCTAATATTTGACAGTTTTTTACCACAAAATCATAATCATTAAAAATCGAAGTTTGATTAGTAGAGCGCGGTTGCGTATAATTTAAAAAAAACTGGGGAAATTAGTCACCCGGGAACTCGGGAGGTTGACCATTATTACCGGAGTCATCCGGGCAATCCGGGAGGGTTGGGAACCCAATAAATGAATATTTAGAAAATCTTCCTACAGATGACTTGTATGATTTGTAAGAAATGTTCAGCGTGCAAAGTAGAATTGTGTTTGAAACATGACAAAAACTGTTTCATGTTATATTACGCAAAATAGGTTATATTGTTTGGTTATATGTTCCTATACTGGTTATGTGGAGTGACCACATCCTGCAGGATAATCCTTGTGTTTTTTAATCTTGAAATTTGTTTCATTTTCTTCGAGTATCTCTAATAAACCATTATCAAACCATACATAATATTTTCTCCACAAAAAAATAATTTGGGCCGGAAAGGGTTAATGCACTTGTTCATACAAGTGTATGTCTATCACTAAGGTCGTATTTTTCGGGCGATGTGCATCTCGTCGAGATGCGATTCGAACGCAGTATAG
The DNA here is from genome assembly GCA_030704885.1 of Cynegetis impunctata. Classification (NCBI taxonomy): domain Eukaryota; kingdom Metazoa; phylum Arthropoda; class Insecta; order Coleoptera; family Coccinellidae; genus Cynegetis; species Cynegetis impunctata. Next base: position 2,542 of record JARQZK010004368.1, read on the forward strand.
TCTCAGCGAAGTGCAGCGCAGTTGAGAAAAAGAGTTTGAAACTAACAGGAACGTATTTCAACATGAACTCAATCTAGATACCAGATTTCAACCTCTAACTCAATCTATAGAAGCTGTGGAGTTTTTTGAAACCACGAAAAGAGTGAAAATATAGGAATTTACATGGAACATGTAGGTATCTTATTCAGGTTCAGATTAACACCACAATTTCTTAACATTTGTAATATTAGACCATTACTTTTTATGAAAAAAATTGAAGGTAAATATTTAGATAAACGGAACACTCTTGAAAATTCATAAAATTTTGGTTACTTACTAATTTTGGACTGAAAAAGACGAATCTGATTTCAGGAAATCCGGGAAATCAATTATTTCCACATTTTCGCCTTGAAAAAGCCGAAAATGAAGTCAGATTTTGTCGCTGGGTCATATTTTTTTTTTCAAAAACTTGAGCTGACATGACTTTCTCTAACCTTACTAACCTTACCTCCGAGTTCATAAAAGTATAGAATTCATGAAATAGATGAATTTTATTATCAAAAACATTGTCTATTTCATGAATTCCATACTTTTATGAACTCGGAGGTTAGGTTAGTAAGGTTAGAAAAAGTCAGGTCAGCTCATGTTTTTGAAAAAAAAGATGACCCAGCGACAAAATCTGACTTCATATTCGGCTTTTTCAGGCCAAAATAAGCTATAATCCGAAATTTCAAGAAAATCGAGGCAGTCTGTTGTGTTATCGATAAATATCTTAGGTTTTTCTGATTTCACTCTTTTCAGGCTCAATTTCGTCAATTTCGGCCCAAAATGAGTGAGTACAACGAAAAGTTTATGTAAATTAGAGTTATTTCGTAGTTCCTTATTGTATGTTGGTATTACTGCAATACTGCACGACATCCATTATGGTGGCGCTATGTTGACATTTCCTTAGAAAGTTTTCGAAGGTGAAAATGTGGAAATAGTTGATTTCCCGGATTTTCTGAAATCAGATTCGTCTTTTATAGCCCAAAATCAGTATGTAACCAAAATTTTATGAATTTTCAATAGTGTTCCGTTTATCTAAATATTTACCAAAATGAAATTCACTTAACAATTATTGTTATGGTGTAGCTTTATAGCACAATAGCTAAAGTTATATTGTTATAAAATACAATAGTATTCATTACACGCACGTGATATGTCATATTACTTTTATATCAAGCATTATCCGATATGGTCTAGTGGCTAGGATACCTGGCTTTCACCCAGGAGGCTCGGGTTCGATTCCCGGTATCGGAACAGACTTTTTTTCAGTGGTTTCGAAATGATTGAATATAATTATGGAAGTATCTCATTTAAAAAAATCATCGAATAGGGATAGCAAGTTGGTTCTAACTATTTTTTACCACATGATATTGTTTCTTTCAACTACTACTTACAGGAAATAGTGTTGGAAATTCTATTACTCCAATGAATATCTCGTCGAGATGAAAAGTTGAAAATGTAGGTAGAAACGCTGCGCATCAATATTCCTTCTACTTCTAATTTAGAAAACCTCATTAAGCACAAAAAGCAGGGAAAAAACGCAAACCAACCCCCGGAGTCGTAATTCGAGTTTCTCATGTAGAAACGAGTCTGGCAATATCTTAAGGAACACGAATCAACTGCCGGAGATGTAAAAATCTGAGAATCATCCTGGAGTATTAATTAATTTTTAATGTACTTCACATTTTCTTCTTGTCTAGCGACTTTTTTTTATTTCGCTCATTCTTTGCTTCTATCCAAGCTGCCATGAATTCGTAATAAGATTTTTAAGACAGATTATAATGTTTTTATTTTTATTTCTAATTTACCCATGCCTGTCCCTTTACTTAATGAAAAAATAATTATACATACTTCAGAAATTGTAATTGGATTATGATATTCTCTCATTTACGTTTTCAAAATTAAGAATATTAAGCAACTTGCTGTTTCTTGGAATACGAGCATAGTTAATAGAGTATATGAAGTTTTCAGAGTTTATCCTCTTCAGAATTTCATGCTCATTCTATATAACGTTGCTCATACCTTCAAAGCGATATTATAGCGATTTTGTCAGTTTTTAGAAATTTTATTATAAAAGCGCCAGACTATCACTTTGAATACGTTTGCTATGGTCACTATGTAGAATAATTTGAAAAAACTCTATCGCAGCGAGCTGCATTAGAAGAGCAGGTTTTCGTAACGTATCCAGTTTGAAAAATATATTCATTGAACTATGATTTTTTTCCAAACTCAAAAAAAAAATGCGTCTTCTAATGAGTGAACAATATTTATTTCCTCCCCGGGGGATCAACCGCAACCAATTCGTACTAAAACCAATCATATCCAAGGTATCATACGAAACTACGTTCTTCAAACTTTTAACTCTATTTCTATAAAATTGCGCCCTTTATCGTGTAAACAAGATTTATTTCCTCCTCCGGGGGTCAACCCTCTAACCAATTCATATAGAAATAAAAAGCATCCAAGATATCGTACGAAACTACCTACCTACAAAGTTTCAACCCTATGGTACCAAAATACCTCCTATCGTGTAAACAACCCCCCAACCAATTCGCATTAAAACCTATTCCATTCAATTTATCATACGAAACTACCTACTCACAAACTTTCAATCCTATTGCTCTAAAATCACGCCCTATCATGTGAACAAGATTTATTTCTTCCCCCAGGGGGTCAACCCCCCAACCAATTCGAAGTAAAACCAATTCCTTTCAAGATATCATAAAAAACTATCTAGATACAAACTTTCAACCCTATTGCTACAAAATTGCAACCTTCAACGAGCAAATAAAATTTATTTTCCCCCCAGGGGGGTCAACCCCAAACCAATTCAAACCAAAAACAATCCCTTTCAAGATATCATACGAAACTACCTATTTACAAATTTTCAACCCTATTGCTTCAAAATTGCGCCCGTTATTATGTAAACAAGATATATTTTGCCCCCAGGGGGGGGTCAACGCCCTAATCAATTCGAACCAAAAACAATCCCATACAATATATCTTACTAAACTACCTATTAACAAACTTTCAACCCTATTTCTTCAGAATTGCGTCCGTTATCGTGTGAACAAGATTTATTTTGCCCCCAGGGGGGCAACACCCCAACTAATTCGAACCAAAAACAATCCCATCCAAGATATCTTACAAAACTATCTATTTACAAACTTAAAACCCTATTGCTTCAAAATTGCGTCCGTTATAGTGTAAACAAGATTTATTTTGCCTCCAGGGGGGTCAACCCCCCAACCAATTCAAACCAAAAACAATCCTATCCAAAATATCATACGAAACTACCTATTTACAAACATTCAACCCTTTTGCTTCAAAATTGCGCTTGTTATCGTGTAAACAAGATTTATTTTGCCTCCAGGGGGGTCAACCCCCCAACCAATTCGAACCAAAAACAATCCCATCCAAGATATCTATTTAAAAACTTTCAACCCTATTGCTTCAAAATTGCGACCGTTATCGTGTAAACAACGCTAAAATACATAAGCACATACATACGAACATTACGTTGAATTTCAACGTAATCAAATGGATCTGCAAAAAAAAACCATTTTCTTTAAATTAATTAATCTTATTTGGAAAGTGGTTGATTTTAGGTACCTACCTATACATGATCCTTAAATTTTATAGAAAATTGAACCAATAATCAATATAAACGGTGTTCCATTTTCTATGAATTAATATTCTTGTTCATCAACCTGTAGAATAATTTCAAGAAACTTAATGGAAAATTGAAAGCTATTTATTTGAAAAATAAAAATCATCTATCATATTTTCTTTATCTAAGCTATGTTTCCCAATTTTACCGTATTTAAATTGATTTGCAGAAGCCATTTTTCGTATATTATAAGATTTAATTTCGAAACCGGTTGATTTTAGAAATAGGTTATGATTTATGAGTAACGATTAAAATTTCACGTAGAATCTAAATATGCAAAAGGGCTATTCATTCAAAGATTAAAATTTCTTTTGAATAATTTGGAAAAGTCCTAAAAAAATATGATAATCCTTATTTTAAAAATATAAAGCATCCATGATATTTCCTTCAAATAAGCTGGAATTATACCTTAATCAAATTGATTTTCAGAAGCCATTTTTTGTGAAATTATAATTGATTTCATTTTGAAAATTTTTTATAATGAATTGAAGGAAGAAGGAAGGTTATTCAATTTACTAAAAAATAATAATCTTTTATTTATCACCCTGTAGAATAATTTCAAGAACAACTTGAAAAATTGATAGCCATTTATTTTAGGAATGGAAGTTATCTATCATATTTTGTTTATTTGCGATGTGTTTTTCAATTTTACCGTAATTGACTTGATCTGCAGAAGCAATTTTTTTCCTATAATTGATTTTATTTCGAAATCAGTTGATTTTAGGTAGATGTTATGCTTCATGAACGAAGATAAGAATTTCCCAGAGAATCAAAATATGCAATTGATGATAGGGCGTTCCGTTCAAAATAAGAAATATCATAGTAATTTCCGGTATAACCAAAGATGATAGAAGAACTAGACAAAGGGAACACACCAGAAAACTACTACACTCAAATTCTCAGGTTTCAATTCTGAGCAGGTTTTCTTATATGGATGGGTGTCGATCGTCGTAACACGCTTTACATATATATATATATATATATATATATATATATAATATATATATATATATATATATATATATATATATATATATATTTGTATAAATATTTTTAAACGGAACACACGCCCGTGGTTATAAAATTAAGTGAACTAGGACATTTATTTGAAACTAATCAAACAAACCTCCTAGCGGAGCTGGTTATAAGAGTTCACGAAGCATCGAACTGTTTCGCCCTTATTGGGGCTCATCAGTATCATCCATCCAACGAAAGTGATAACCAAACTAACATTTCAAATGGTCATACATTTTTCTTCAATAACT
>JARQZK010004368.1:12500-40000 GCA_030704885.1 Cynegetis impunctata
GAACCAAAACCAATCCCTTCTAAGATATCATAGGAAACTACCAAATTACAATTTTTCAACCTTATTGCTGGAAAATTGCGCCCTTCATCGTGTAAACAAGATTTATTTTTTCCTCAGGGGGGTCAATCCCGCAACAAATTCGAACCAAAACTAATTCCATCCAAGATATCATACGAAACTACTTATTTACAAAGTTTCAATCCTTTGGCTTGAAAATTGCGCGCTTTATCGTGTAAACAAGATTTATTTCTTCCCCCGGGGGGACAACCTCTAACAATTCGAACCAAAACCAAATCCCATTCAAGATGTCATTACAAAACTACCTAGATACAAACTCTCAACCCTATTGCTACAAAATTGCGCCGTTTATCGTGTAAAAAAAGATTGATTTCAACCCCAACCAATTCGAACAAAAAAACAATCCCAGCAAGATATCATACGAAACTACCCATTTACAAACTTCAACTTATTGTTACAAAATTGCGGTCTTTATCGTGTAAACAACTTGAAAATACATAAGCTCTTACATACATACATACAAACATATACTATATTATATAATATATATATATATATATATATATATATATATATATATATATAATTTATTTGAATTGTTGTTGCCTGTGAACTATTTTTAACTTTTTGATAATTATTAACAATAACAGGTTTGGTGAATCTCAAAAAACTCGATTTTATTAAAGTTTTTGATGAAATCGAGTTTTTTGAGATTGAAACGTGCGTCATGCGTTATTTCTTATAATAAATGTGTAAATTGTTATTTTTAACCATTGTTTTAATATGTTTATTAATTTACACCAAGTATCGGCCCAATCAATCCAAAAAAATCGAGTATATATGAAATTTAGTTTTTGGTGCCAAGCATCATGAAAAGTCATGAAATGAAAAACTATCATGGTCCTAGGTCCAACTTTGCTAATCGCACCTATTTCAATAAGCAAGTTTTCAGAGTGAAAACCTGCTAAAAAGTTTTTAGTAGTATAATAATGGCGAAGCGCATTCTGTAGAACAGAGGTAAACACTCGAGTTTTCTGTTGTTGAATGCCTCTTAGAAATCGTTTCACAAACTACTTTATAATTAAGAACAACTTACATTATAATTTTATTTGCTTCATTTATCTCCTTCATTCCAAAGCCTTGCTGATACGCTCAAGGAAGATTCAATTCAATCAATCTTCAATATATTTTCTATCGAAATGAATTCGAAAACAATTTAGAATTCCGAGAAACAAGAAAATAATTAATTGATTCCAATTAGTATCATGATTCAAGAGCAACTCGTTGGAAAGATCGTCCATTTCGATATTTTATTTTCGAATTTGAATTGCGAAAATCAATAGGATAGGCCGTAGTATGCAAAAACTACAAGCACATTCGGATTGTAATCCGATTAGAGAAAATACCTTCCTCTGATTGAAATTACTAAGTTGAAATGGCTTCCCTACATCCGAATTTAATTTATTCCTCAAGCGAACTGCAAGGAAAAAGTTTTCTAGTCGTTAATCAAAAACATTTTGAAATTGTATGTAAAATATATAGTTCGGATGCCATACTGAACCATTTTCACAAAACCTACATAACAGTAGAAATTCAAAAATTCGGAATATAACATCAAATATATAATATATATATATATATATATATATATATATATATATATAAATATATATATATATTATTATATATATATATCATATATATATATATTATATATAATTATAGTATATATTATATAATCTACATCAGGGCTTCTTAAACTTTTCTGGCGACCCCATATAAATATAAAAGAAAGATAATTAATATTTTTTTGATGATTTATTTTATTAGGTAACAAATATACATATGAAAATAAGTATAAAGTTTAAGAACTCGTTTTTACAAAATCTAAAATAAAAAATTTCACAAAAAGTTGTAAAAATTGGTATTTATTATAGTTACAAAAAATTATATGCCCTATTTTTCATGAAAATTGCATCTTTTTGAATAACATAAATAAAAAGGAGTTCTGAACGTCTTGGTTTCGCTCGATATATTCGAACGCAGTCGTTGAGTGGTAAAGTATTATATTAAAATTGAAGGGAAAAATTTAATGCGATAGATGTGCCTGTTTTTATTGCACAACAAATTAAATCTTCGTGGAATGTTTGACACTCGCTGGGACGTAAGACCTCTTCATAATTTTTTTGCGATGAACGATATTGGGATTTAATATGTGTTAAAGCTGAGAAAGTAACTTCAGGTGTGTGAGTGTGACTCTGCACAAATACCATCTATAGATATTAAAAAATCGTGTATTTGAATATTTGACATTAAGTATCTCTCGAGACCCCAGAAATTTTGCTACGCGACCCCATTTGGGGGTCGCGACCCATAGTTTATGAGGCTGATCTAGATCATACTCTGATCTTTCGGATACTTTTTGGTACATACTAGTAGACAATATTAAAATTTTTGTTCTACTTTCAATAACTGAGTAAAATATACCAGCAAATGGTTCAATTTAGTCACCAGGAATGCCAAACTGTATCAGTACATATTTCGAATGAAAATTGCTAGTAATTCGAAGAAAATTATTTTTGTTATTGTTTAACAATGGTCGAGAAATAGTTATTTCTAGGAAAGTAATTCAAGTAATTCAGTAAAGTATATACAATTTGATTTCTTTAAACCTTCATTTGTAGAATTCATGATTTAAATTTGGCAACACCGGCTTAGATGCTATTGTGTCCGTGTACAGATCTAGTCGGGCTTCCAAACAGGACTCCTGGATGTACGTCTTGCATGCTGCTGGTCTGCGAATAAAAATTTTTCTAGGGCGTGGTTAGGTACGTATTTCTGTAAATAGTTATATACCTACGTTCCCACAAGAATATTTATTTATTTGCAGACAAAGTTATGATTCATTCCTTAATTGTTGTGCGGGTATTGTAATATATAGTCATACTATTAATGAACATACAAACAATTGCTAGTATTGAAGGAATTGAAATTTGTCTTGAAATTATAATATCTTATTATATTTTTTCTTTCCATAAGCTTAGTACAACAATCACGAGACAAAAACCCTTGCAAAACGCTTTCAAAAAACAAAATGTCGATATTAGAAATAAGATGGGAGCATTTGTGCGAGAATGCAATTTTTGGTTTTTCTTGTTTGTTGCTGATATGTTTATATGCTATTCTTCGTTTTTCTTGATCATACCTAGCTAAAATTTCATATTACCTTTAACGATATAATTCGTACCTGGATAGTTCGGAAAAGTGCTACTTCCTCAAGGAAAAAGTGTCCTTGAAGTGGGTACTTTTTGACGGCTGCAGAAACAAGTACTCTGCCTTATCCACTAGAGAAAACTCTCATATTCTTATGTATGTAGATTCTATAAAATATGCAAATGTTCACAAGGTAAGTTTGAGGATTAAAATATCTAGTGATTCATTTTTTTATCTACTTTCATTTGGTAATATGAATTTTACAGTTCTATAAATTGTTTTGTAATGGCACCTATTATAGAACTAGTGCTGTAATAGATGCCTTCACAGCACTAGTGCTGTAATGAAAAAAGAAAACCGGTTTTATCAACATTTTGCTGTTAAATAAAACCACACTTTTTAAAAAATGATTTATTTATTATTAACAATTATGAAATGAATTATCAAGATCGCTCCGTTTGCCACTGCTTCTGTATCAGAGGGTAAACTTTTATTAGAATCGCACATTTTGAAAAGCGCTTTTTGTGTTTTTGGATTTGTTTGACAAAGTTTCGACAGTAACCATGCGAAGCAGTAACCAGAAAGGTAATATGAAAAACTTGATTAGTAGCAGGTGCATTTTTATTTTTAAAAATGACTTTTGCCAAATATTGTCATTCGTAGATGAAAGTAGATAAAATTTTGTATAATATTTTTTTTGTAAAGATTCATATTACAACAGGAGATGTTAAACTTGTAAAACGGGTCGTCAGCCGAGTTTGATAAAACATCGCGTGTAGTAATATGAATTTACATCAAAAATATTGTACAATATTTTATCTACTTTCATAATATAAATAACTATTACAGTATATATCTGTCCGAATCGTAATGAAACTTAAGTGATAATGAGATGACGTGACATTTTGATTCTCTTTTCATTCTCTCAATACACCGAACTCATTCGATAGTACAGCAAATTGAAATAAATACCTAACTATAAGGATGTCACTAAAATTAATCTGAATCTGATATTATGGATTGTTTGCATGATTGAAAAAATGAGTTTAAGCGGCGAAGAAGTGTCGAAAGTTGTGATATGATAATCAAAAATTAATGACACTAAAACACAGGACACAAAGTTTCCGTAATCCATAAAAGCTCGAATAGATTAAACAAAAAATTGCAAGGAGATACTTGTACACTTAATACATGCTCTGTTTTCTGTGGTTTTTCTGAGGTCAATCAAATGATGGGACTTTTACCCTATCGCTACAGTGAACTGGAGAATAAGCTCAGTTATGAATTTCGCTTATCCTACACGCTTCATAGGGATAATTTATGTATTCAGTAACTATTCTGTTCTATGACGTCGTTATTCAATTTAGAGAAACATTTAGTTTTCGAGTTAATATTATTTGAGCTTGAGATTAGGTCAACTTCAATCTTTGCATAAAGTTTTAAGGTTATGAGTACCTATGTGAAGTAGATATTGCTACTTTCATAACGTTATAATTTAGCTAATGATGATAACCTGAAAGATAATGAAAACGTGTTAGCGAAGTGCATTGTGTTGAGATGCGATTCGAACAGAATGAATTTTGGTTTGACAAACCACTCTTTAATAACAACCGAAACAAAAATAAAAAAATAATTTATTTTATTGAAAATAAACATTCGGGGAGTGCATCGCGTACTGAAGAAACACGCTGTAATAGCAAACTGTAAATCGTATTTCAACATGAACTCATTCGCGTACCAATTTTCAACCCTTTAATGTGTAGATGCTGTGTGGGTGGGTTAGTTTTCAACAACCACGAAAAACAAGAAATATTTGCGTGAACAGGGCGGCGTTTGTAGAAATTCACTAAAATTTTGATAGTTTCGTTTCAAAATCAAGACCAGATACCAAATTTCAGCTCAATTGGTTCGATGGGAGCCGCTGGAGATGCGAATATGTACCATCAAAAATACATATATGAAAACTAGAAATATCTACGTAAAATGGTGGCGATGGGAAATATTGATATTTTCGTCCTGCCTCAAAAACAACCCCCGATACCAAATTTGAGCTCATTTGGTTCGATGAGAGCCGCTGAGATTCGAAAATGTATACCTGGTAATATATCTAGGGTGTGGGGGCAAAAGGGTATAAGTCCAAAACGTATCTTTTACAGGAGAGCTGAAATAAGATTATGAATTCGTTTTCATAATTCCATAAGTGCTTGTACACAAATGAAATTGTAATAATTTATTAAAAACTATGTTACCAGCCGGCTATAGTATTTATATATGTGGACATATGAACTAAAGTTAAAAATGAAAGTTAATTTTTCGTTTGAAAATAGAAATTTTCCATATAGGTCATTATCTTTGTCGCCGTCCTCTCTCTCCTGGATAGATTTCATCTCGTCTGGTTCGTTGTTTTTTAAGCCTCTTGTAAAAATCGTGAAAAATAGGATTAAACTCATGGTAAAAGGTCTAAAATATCTTTTTTTTTCTTTTCTTCTGATATCGGAAGTGTATCTCCGTACAGTTTTTCGCAGTATTAGGTTTGTACCAGGACGGCCTCTTCTTAGTATGGAAAACATTGAAGCTGTTTCGTACTCATCTTAAGCGAGGTCTTAAAACAAATTTCTCCCACTTCCTTTAGTGTAACGAAACCGTGTGAGCATTATGCCACAAAAAACTGATTTCCGCATACGTCTTTTTTTCGCAGAGACAACTTCATTTGTAATCATCTGCTAGAAAATTCAAAAATCTGTCGTGTGTAAGATTCAACGACTTCATACTTGTTCTTCTCTCTTTCCTCATTTCCCGGACAGCTGGTACCGAATCATATGTTAGTGAGAATTATTATGTCTTTCAGTTTTTCTTCTTCTGTTTTTCTATAAGCGCCATTCATGATGAATATCACGACTCCATTATGGGTATGCCCGGGTATCAAAAACTTGTGAGGTATATCAGTCTCCAAAAAAGCATTTCTTGTAGTGCTACAAAAACATTGCAGATACATGTGTGAAATCTTTAATTTTGACCACCACAGTGTGTCAGAATAAAGGGACAATATGTTTTAATATCAGATGGAATTGTCGTCCGTTTTTATAAAGGTCATTTTGATTAAGCTGTGTAACGTACTACTCAATGAGGAATAGTAAAGATTGTACTCCTGTGTAAAATTTACTTTATTAAGAATTGCAAGTTAAGCGCTTTCGGCTATGTAGGCCATCATCAAAGTGCGCTTACGTCGTCAGAATTATTGATACATGGAAGTCTTGTTGTGATAAAATCGACAAAACATTGTACAAACAATTATATAGACAGTTTTTCACATTTGGTACCTATGACCATAATGGGTTATATCTAGGAAATGTGTCTTCTTTTACATGTTTAAATTTCATAAACTTGTTTCCAGTCTACACTCCACGTGTCGAGTGGATTTAATATTTTTAGCGTTCGAGTATTCCATCATGTAATGACAATAATAGTTTATAACACACTTCAAACACAAGATTACTAAATAACTACCAAATATACGACAGAAGAAAGATTCTGTTTTTTCAGGCACATGCACGTGATAAATGATGTGCATACAAGAGATCCATACAAAGTCGATTAATAATTTTAGGGACTCGCCCGGTTTCAATACGATATAAGTGGTGGACTTAATACCATGTTGGGCCTATCTGAAAATGCAAATTGGGACTTATACCAAAATTAATTATTCTGCTCCATGTTACCGAGCGTAAATATAAGCTAATTCAATGTGGCCATGAGAAGAAATAAACAACTTTTATTTGTCAATGGGGTACAGTTACTTAACTCATTTTGACGAAAAATTGGACTTATACCCTTTTGGCCCCCCAACCTAGATATATATTAATATTATTTATATAGTATATATATATATATATATATATATATATATATATAAAAGTCATTTTACGATAAGAGGTCTCAAGTACATAGAGGATGCGGCCTAGGAAAAAAGTTGGAGTTTTTTGATTTATCATGTAGGTATATAGTGCATATTTACGTAAGGCCAAGTCAATTTATATATTTTTAGTTATTTTTTAGGTAGACAGGGAAAATACATAAGGCATCAGGGTAAAGACATCAAGAATTTTTTGGTCAAAGTAAAGATTTGATGTGATAAAACTATTATGAAAATTAACTTTTATAAAACAAATAATGCTAAGTAAATTAAGCAAATTATAGAAATAGTACGACTTACCAGTGGAGAGACACGTTCACACTGCTAAAACAATTGCACTGCTAAAACAATTGCACCCCAGCGTAGTACCAATTATCATATAACTACCACTGAACCGCTTCTTTATTTGGTATTACTAAATTGTCGTCAATGACTGCCATTGAGCGCCAATTGCAAAATGGCCGTTTGATATTTGTTTTGTTTTAGCGGATCGGAATTAGTCAGGGTAGATACACAAAACAATTGGGACAAAAGTAATGTTTAAAAATTATTAAAACTGAACAAATATTATTGTACTTTTTCTTCATAATACTTGAGTATACTCATTTGAATTTGTGTTAAATATATTTTAACTGGCCAACTGCGTAAGAGAAGGTATACAAGGTCTACATGTTCTACCAAAAACGTCAAAGGGATAAGCCAGGGTAGATACTTTTTCATGCAGATATGAATAATTTGAGATATATGTGCTTTCAAATTGGGTACTCAATCATGATATATAATCGATAAACTACATTAAGATGTTGCGATTTATTATATAAAATAACAAGAAATAAAATAAAAAAAGTATTATATATTAGTTGCCATGCACATTACCACTTATCGTAGAATGACCCATAATATGAAAGTAAGATATATCTACGCAAAAATGGCGGCTGTTTACCCAAATGATATTTTCGTTATGCCTCGAAAATAAAATCCAATATCAAATTTCAGCACATTTGGTATATATATATATATATATATATTATATATATAATATATATAAAATTATATAATATATATAATATATAATATATATAAATATCCCTAACAACACAGGGATGTTCCTAGGTATGTCCTTTTGATGTACTGCGGTACAAAGACATGATTGGGATATCCAGGGGATGTCCCGCATAGTTTGTCCAGAGGACATCCCATCTGGAATATCCATAGGATATCCCATTCATGTCCCTGGAATGTTCGATATCCACTCACATATATAATAAGAATCATCGAAACTCGTCGAAATGTTGAAAGTGTTTGTTTTTTTTCTGGAAGATAATTATGGAGAAAAATGAAATATACCTCATACATTTCTGGGAAGTGACCATTTCACAAGTAGAAAATTATTCCTTTTGGCGACATTGTTTGAATCATTTGGTGTTCTGTCAACAATGTAAATTAACCTCATAATATACCTAATGCGCAAATTTGTTTTCTTTGTTAGAAGATCAACGGCATTCTGCATTCTTATTGTTTGTGATTGGCCATTTTCGTGAGCATTTGAAGGATTTTATCAGTTGATATAAGATGTAGTTATATAAGGTGTAGTTGAACAATTGAATTTAAGGTTGGTATAATATTAAAATATTGAATGTACTCTTTTGAATCAAATAATTGATGCAATAATACAGGATTAACCCATTCTGAATATTATGTTTATAGTTTATTCATTAAGGGCCAAGGAGAGAAGCCACAGAGAAAAAGATGATGCAATAATGCCTGCAACAAATGCACCGTCACCCTAAAATGTATATGTATAATTTTAAACTGATTAATTTATCTAGTTTCTTTTATTTATTTATCATATGAACTTATATTTGGAATGAGTTTTTGTTTGTAGTTTTTTTAATTTTTCTCTATTCTTTTGTTGATTTATCATATATATAAGTATATATATATATATATATATATATATATATATATATATATATATATATATATATATATATATATATATATATATCTATATATATATATATATATATATATATATATATATATATATATATAAATACATATATATATATATATATATATATATATATATATATAAATATAGGATGAGTTTTTGTTAATCGTTTTCTGTAATTATCATACTTTAACACAATGTAACATTCTTTTATGAATTAAACTTGTTTTGTGTTGAGAATCTTAGAAATTTTTTTCTCCAAATTTTCCATGAAATTCTTCAAATTATGTGAATCAAGTAAATGGAAATGCCAGGACGTCCAGGGGATGTACCTCATATATATCTTCGGGATATCCCTGGGACATACCAGAAGGACATCCCATGGGTGTCCTTTTTGGTGGAAAGTAGATGTCCCTGGGACGTCCCTAGTAGGTACCATGTCCCGACAAAGGATATCCCAGGGACGTCCTAGTAGCAAATGAAGGACGTCCCTGGGATGTACAGGGGATGTACTTGTGTCGTTAGGGATATATATATATATATATATATATATATATATATATATATATATATATATATATATATATATATATATATATATATATATATAGGTATACATACATATATACAGACATCAAAAACTTTCGTTCCAGGAAGTCTAAATCTGAAAAAAATTATTCCTGCACCGGACGGTTATCTTTCGATACGCTGCAATTTATTATATTCTTTTCGTGGGAAATATGAGTTGAAATATGAAAATACATACAAGATGAGAATAGTTTCCTTCTCCTACAATCAATTCAAAACAATTTTCGAATGGAAAGTCGTAAATAGAAACAGATCTCAATATATAAAAATACAGATATTCTGGAACTACGCGACTGTTGTGAAAGTAATTTAAGGTATCCCAATGTTCGCATTAGATATGTGTTTGAAAAAAAGGCTGGAATTTCTACAAAACTCATTCGTGGCAAAGATATAAATCAAATAATGTTTTTTCTGTATAATGATGCATGCAACTGTTTAGTCAATTTATCTTTCAGCAAATTTGGGTAACGTTTCTTCAAAGAACGGCGGAGGGTGGATTGAAGGCATTCCTGTATCGCAATTAAAAGGAACGAGAAAGCCGGAATCTTTTAGAGTGGAATTATAAAAGAAATACTGCTGGAATAATTTAAAAGGTCTCCTTCAGCTTAATCATGCTGGTTTCTGCTTTCACACGAATACAGAATTCTATTCCTCAATATGTAATTTTTTGGTAATTTTCTGATATTTTTCACTATTTAAAACTAAGTATTTAATGTAAATACATACTCTATTGCAGTGTATCGAAGGAAAGCGTCAGGTGCGGGAGTAGTTTTTTTAGACCTAGACCCTGATTTTCCAAAAAAAATTTATGTCATATATATATATATATATTTTTTTTTTGTCTCGATACCTACATAATATTGGCATTTCCAGCGGTTCGCATCGAACCAAATGAGCTGAAATTTGGTATCTGTAGTGGTTTTCGAGTCAGAACGAAACTGTCCAAATTTGGTTAAATTTTTCCAACCGCCGTCATTTTGACGAAGATAATACTTGTTTTTTCATGATTATTGAACATTTCCTAATCTCCTCAGCTTCTACAGATTGAGTTAGTGTGTTGAAGTTTGTTACGTATATTATGTTTATGTTGACTTAAAATACTTGATATGTTTCAACTCTTTTTCTCTTAACGCGATGCATTTCGTGGTGACCATTTCATCTCGATCGGTTTCACCATCAGTACGCGAATTTTTAAAAAAATAGAAGGTTGAAATTTGATAAGTGGATTGGGTTGATGTTGAGGTATATTACTTCGATGGTTTATTTTCTACGTTTATATATATATATATATATATATATATATATATATATATATATATATATATATATATATATATATATATATATATATATATATATATATATATATATATATATATATATATATATATATATATATATATATATATATATATATATATATATATATATATATATATAGGGTAATTCCGGGAGAGATGGTACACCGAGTGAGATGACCCATCGTAATATCTGTGCGCATAAAACAATGATCGTAAGCGTGCCGGTAGCCATTTATAACGAATTCGGTTAGAACAAGTGTGTGGTAGTTTGTTCCTAAGAAATTTGAAAAATAGGCGAGTTACTGCAGACAATGATATTTTGAAGGCTTGAAAAATTCTGAGACGTTAACATCGTGTTGAAATTTTCGAATAACAATGCATTTTTAAGCTTATTTTCCAAGTAACAGTAAATTTGTAGGTTAGGTTAGGCGGTTATTGTCGATATGTTAGCGATGTTTCTAAAAAAACTTAGATGAGCCATCTCTCCCTTATGGTCGGGAGAGATCGCTCAGCTGGACATTGGGATTGATGGCTCGTAGGCCATCTATCCCATGATATGATGAGTTAGCGAAAGCGTTAAGTAACTAAAGTAAAGCTGAAAACGTGTTTGACCGGATTATGCTTTTCTGGGTCCTGAAGATGATGTCAATATAGCAGTAGATGGAGCTGAAGTTTCAAATGCTCGAGAAGAGACACCAACTTCTGAACTAAATGTTGTAGACACTGTACTCCGTGAGTGCTCCACCACTAACGAAGTCACAATCAATGTTACTCCAGGTACGATGTTGGACAGACTGAATCCAGTACATAGCACTTCAGCTGGGAACACCGAAAAAGTAAGAAAACGTGCTAAGCAAGTTGCCGCCATTCTTACATCGCCAGAACATATCGAAAAATAAAAATGTAAGAGAGCAAAGAAACAAACTCAAAATATAAAGAAGGGAACGGAAAGAGTGAAGAATATAGTCGCAGCTAAAAATATGAGGCCAAAAAGAAAGAAAATATCAAATGAGTCTACTACAGATGAAGATACAACTGACTTCGAACTGCAAGAATCGGAAGGAGGTGTTTCCGAAGACGATACCGAATGCATCGGGTGTGGAGATCAGTATGCACATACATCGAAAAAAGATGACTGGATCCATTGTGTGCACTGCCAGAAATGGTTTCATGAAAACTGTTCGAAATATGTGAACCTATGTGATATTTGCGGCAAGTTTTATCTAATAAAAAAAACATTAGTAAATTCATATCTGCTCGGGTCAACTCACCCATAACGCTTGGGCCAACTCACCCACATACTTTGGGTGAGATGGCGCATTTTGAAAAATTCTGTTTTATTTTTTTCTGGAAAAATCTCTCTATTTTTTGATGAATTTTAAATTTTTATTCTATTCATATATGTATGTAGCTTGTACACAAAAAAATTCATTTCAGATTCTCA
Organism: Cynegetis impunctata; assembly: GCA_030704885.1. Lineage (NCBI taxonomy): Eukaryota > Metazoa > Arthropoda > Insecta > Coleoptera > Coccinellidae > Cynegetis > Cynegetis impunctata. The sequence continues at coordinate 24,932 of JARQZK010004368.1, forward strand.
CGTAGTTTCAATTTAAGAGCTGTTTCAAAAACAGGGAGCCATCTCTCCCAGACTTACCCTATATATATATATATATATATATATATATATATATATATATATATATATATATATATGTTTATATTTAGGTTCTCGTGTAGATAATCTGGTCGTCTTATTTCCCGGGTTTGTATCCGCGTATGGGCTTTGTCTGCTATACCTATATGTCTGCTATACCTATAAAGCAGACTTCAACGAAGACGAAGACCATACGCGGATACAAACCCGGGAAACCCAGACGACCATATATATATATATATATATATATATATATATATATATATATATATATATATATATATATATATATATATATATATATATATATATATATGTATATATATATATATATATATATATATATATATATATATATATATATATATATATATATATATATATATATATATATTCTCATTCATTTAAGGTGCCTAATCTGTTTATTATAAATAATGTTTTAAGAATGTTCTTTGTCCGTCTGAAGCAGTCCTGGTAAAACGTGTATCACAATGTAATAATATTTATTGTAAATCTCAAAAATACTACTTCTTTTAATTCATTTCTCAGAAAATGAGCAAAACTGAACGAATACTCTAACTGAATCTTCTAACTTGCAAAAGAATCAGAGAGATGTACACATTTTAGCCATCATATACCACTCTGAAAACAGTAATATTTTTCACACAAGGTATTTACAATAATCTAAGTATGTACCTAAAATGAATGAGATATTGAGTATAGTTTATTTTGCAACTACCAGGTGTTTGTTATTGAACACAATTACAGGGCACTGAATGGCTGTAGTTGTTAATAGACCGTTCTCACAGAATTTTCTTCAGCATAAATTTCCCATTCTCATTTTTAAAATAGTCCTAATTGCTCTTTTTTTGAAGTCTTGCAATAATGTTTATATTATACGTTATGCCTTAGATCCTTAGAACATACTTCCGTATCTAATCCTTGATTGAAACGCAGCCTGCGTGATGATTTTCATTGCCATGTTGTCTAAGTACCGATTGAGCACGCCTACATAATATCAAACTGAAATCAATTTCTTGCATAGTTCTTCAATATGCTTTTTACTTTTCAGACTTCCATCCATCCAAACTTCGAAAAAAAAAACTTATTTTTCCAGCCTGCATAGAACCTTTGAATAGAGTTGCCATAGTTTTTTCGTATTCATATGTAATTGATTATTCAAAAAGCACCCTCTGCTTGCAACAGCGTATCCTTTGCAAATTGTGTCACTTCAAAGTAGTTGGTGATTCTCAAGAGAATATTGGTATCATCCGCATAACGTCGGCCGAGGGGCAAAACCATGTAACTCCGAAATTGGTGATTTTCAGGTTTTTGTTTCATTCGATTTCGAATAACCTGCCGCGTGTTGTGTCAAAGTCGTTTAGTCGAATACTCACTAGATGTTATTCTATGCGCAGGTTTACAAAAACGTGTAACTCTAATCGCAGTGTAAATTCGTGTATCTCGACAGGTGCTCCACGATTGGTTGTACGTGCATCTTGTGCCTCTCAATAAATGTAAGTATTTTTGTGTTTTTGATACATTTTTATGGTAGTTTATAATCTGAAACATCAACATCTTTTCTTGTTATGGGCGTCATCATAGAAGACAATGAAGTTCAAAAGCAATATCAAGAAATTGAGGTTCAACAAGATTATCTGACTAGTACAGTGAATAACAACAAAATAGATAGTGGAATAGAAAAATTGCTAAATAATGGTGGCGACCAAGAACTAGAACATTCAAACAGTGGCGACAATGAAGAGAACGCTAACAACAGCAATGACCAAGAAAACTGCAGTTCTGAAGAAGACGAAGAACTTGAAAGTTGTGAAGAAAATGCCAAAGAAAATGATGTTGACTCAAATAGTTTCAATCTGGAAGTCGAAGAACACAATTCAGAAGATTCCGATATCGAGGAAGAAAGTATGGATAGGATTGGTAATAACAGGAAGAAACAGAAGTTAAGGAGAATGTACGGTAAAAAGTACAAAGGAATGAAAAAAAATGGAAATAAATTTGAACTTAATACAAACAGAAAGGAGCGTACAATGGGGGAGTCATGTCAATCAAATTTTTGTAGAAAATCTAAGAACAGATCTTGCGCAGTGTTCACTGAAGAAATGCGGAAGAACATCTTCAAAAACTTCTGGCTAATGTCTTGGGACATGAAACAAGTGTATGTGGCTTCCCTAATTGACATCAAGAGTCCAAAAAAAAGAAAAAGTGAGCACCAAACAAGTAGACGTGATAATACTTATGACTACTTCCTGATGTCTGCCAAGAACTCTAGATTACAAGTATGCAAAAAGACATTCCTAGGCACATTGGGAATAAAGCAGTGTATGGCAATAAATTTTGCTAAAGAAGTCGAATCTTGACGGGACATCAATGCCAAAGTGTCTACAGAAAACTCCCACACGTTCTAGAAAAACCGAACCGAACCGAACCGTTTTATGTGTGACTGGTGAATATACCAAAGTTAGAATCGCATTTCGCTGCAAAATGGATGTGTACAGAGAGTACAAAATAGCTTGTCATGCTTCCAATGTATTACCTCTCAGTACCGTTAAATTTTTTGAAAAAATGGATCTAAAGAAAATAGCAATATTCAAACCAAAGAAAGACCAATGTGATATTTGTATCAGTTTCAATTTGGGACACCTCGACCAAGATCAATACAACAGACATCAAGAGAAAAAAGAAGAAGCAAGAGTAGAAAAAAATAGGGATAACAAATACTGCGAAACTAACAAACATTCTATTATTCTGACTGTAGATGTTCAAGCTGTTTTGTTGTCACCACAGATGCAGGCTAGTGCTATGTACTATAAGACAAAGTTATGCACACATAACTATACTATTTTCGATCTCATAACCAAAGAAGTTAACTGTTACCTCCGGCATGAAGCCAATGGTGGACTTGAATCCAATATTTTTGCTTCTATTTTGTTAGATTATCACAGCTATCGAATAAAGCAGAACCCTTTAATAAAAAATATAATAATTTATTCCGACAGTTGTGGATACCAAAATAAGAATAACACTTTGGCGGACGCACTACTTTGGTTCTGTAGAAGAAATAATATCGCAGTGATTCATAAAAATTTAGAGAAAGGCCACACACAAATGGAGGTGGACTCCGCACACTCTTTGATCGAGAGAAAACTGAAAGGTAGACCAATTTATTTGCCGACTGATTATATCAACGTTTGTATGGAGGCTAGACTGCAACAACCTTTTAAAGTAAAATTTCTTCAGTTTGATTTCTTTAAAAACAACGATGGAAAAAGTTATTACACCTCCATAAGACCTGGAGCCAGAAGAGGCGACCCAACAATTTCTGATCTTGTAGCTATAAGCTACGACAAAGAAATTAAATATAAACTACGATTTACTGATGAATGGAAAACCTTACCAAAGAATGAGAATACTGACCATGAGGTTGTGTCATTGCCTGATCTTTATAAAAGACCCTTGCAGATAAAAAAAGAAAAGCTTAATCATCTTCAAGAGTTAAAATCAGTTATACCAGATCACGCTTGGGCCTTTTATGATCAATTGGATAATTGAGATTATTGATTTGTTTGTTCCTTTAGTTAATTAAAAATTATATATTTTTGACTTTTGTACCTCTGGTACATTTTTGTGCAATAAATGTAATAAAATGTTCTACACTACACCGATTACACTAATTTATCCAGTCTTTCTAAATGTTTTTATTAAAATTTTTAGAGAAAAAATGTATAAGTCCACATATTTCAAGTGCAAATGCGTGTATATCCATTTTTTTCAATTGATTAATTTTTTCCAGCTCGGAAACGACTAAAATAAACATTTTATCATAAAAGCACGAAAAGATAACTAAAACAGTTGTAAGTTCACCCATTTTTTTCAAGAGAAAAGGTTTTTCGCCACTCCTGTAAAGTTGTCAACATAGAGATACCCGATTTTGCTCCTCAGCCGACGATAACTAACTTGCTGCTAGTTAGTATATCAACTAAATCTTTTATGAAGATTATGAAGATGATTGGTTCCAATTCCCTCTGACATGCCAAGTTCAACAGGTAATGTTTCAGATGCACGATATATACCACTGTTTATTGATACAGTCTAGGTTCGTGAACTAAGGTTAGATTTGAACCATTTCAGTTGTGGGTTTAGACTTCCGCCCTCTCTGGCCATTTCTCGTGTGAAGAATGGTTTGGACTTCATATTTTTGCTAATTACCCAATTAATTATTTTGCTCTAAGGACTTTTTCTGACTATTATCAATTAACTGCTGACATTTCCTTGTGTTTACTCTTTCCATGTCTTGCAATATGCCTTCCCTTTCAGGATATATTATTAATTTTCTTGAGTCCGAATACATGATATTCTTGACGATAACCACTAGGTACTTCCGAAAGTGTAAGTTCTACTTTTAGGCTTATTATTTTTTCTATAATTTTTCCAGTTCTCTATTTAGCGTGCTTAGTATAGTTACTTTTACCATTATAGTTATTACAGTGTTTGTTTTCTCCCTTCTTATATATCGACATCCTCATCATTTGCCACACCGCGGGTATTTTCTCTTGCTCTCGAATTCAAACTGCTCAAACACAATTATGTTCCGCTTTCGCCCATATAATTTAACATCTCGGTTGTGATATTATCCTATCCTGCTTTTCTGTTCCTCAGATCTCGCCTCACTTCTTTCAATTCTTCTTCAGTAATAATGTTGTCTTTATTTTCTATTTCTTTTTCGTGTACTTTGTTTTTCTCAGTTTCCAGTTTCCTGCTGTATTTCCGATTCAGTAGTCACCAGTTTTTGAGAGTATTCTTTCCACCTGATTTTCTGAAAGTGCGAGTATGATACCTTGTTCATTTGTATTGTTGCTCTCGTAACCTCCTTTTTATATCCTCTTAGATTTTTAGCACTCTGTGTGAAACAAATTTTTATTATCCCGACTATCTGTTTCTCTCTTGTCTCCAAAGGCATACCATTTCATTAGTTTGGCATCTATTACTGAGGTTTTGACTTTTGCATTTTGCAATTTATAATATTCGTAACTTCGTTGGGTTTCATTCGATGGGTTCTTGCCATTTTTTCTTTTTGATTTTCACCTGTTCATTAATATATTTCCTCCATCAAGCTGTTTATCGGGTGCAGTTACTGCATTTTTATGTTCTTCTTTCGTTGCCTCTTTAATTGTCATTTTGAAAATTTCTCACATATCTTTTGTTCCTCTATTTTTAATACTATAAATAAATAAATAATAAATAAATCTTTATTTCATCTACAATTATTCTCAGGTGTCGATCACGTAAGAGAAAAAAATGAAAAACAAAAATAAAAACAAAGATAACCTTAACTAGTCGATATAAGTCTAATCTAAACATAAAACTAGAATCCCATAAAATATTTTTCACAAAGAAATTCATTAATAGAATAATAGCATTTTTGAACTGAAAACTTTTTCAGTAATTTTTTTTGTAATACAGCATATTATTTACTTTTGAAGTTTTGAGGTAAAGTATTCCAGATTTCAAGAATAATATAGTTGGCATTTTTTTTGTAAATAGTTGTATTCTGTTTTTTCAATGCATAGATAATCTTCACCTCTCGCATTGTATTCATGCTTGAGGAGCAAAATTTTGAAATGATTATGATTATTGATAATATATACTATACATTCATATATACACAGGCTATACACTGTTAAGATATTATGTTCGACAAAAGTATTCTTACAAGTTTCAGTTTGTTTCAAATTGAAGACTATCGTCAAACATTTTTTTGAAGTGAAAAACTCTTATTTGCATCAACAGAGTTTGCCCAGAAGATGATACCATATCTGAGTCTTGTATGAACACAGGCATGGTATGCAGTCAGACTCCTTTCCATGCCTCAATTTTGTGCTTATTTCCTATGCATATTTCTCTGCTACTTCTTGGTTTCTCAGTTTATAGAACTCAATCATCCTGCCTTGTGTTTTAATATTCTCCATTTCCTGTTCTCTTTGTTTCGGCTACTGACAAGTGATGGTCACTGCATACTTCGAAAACCTTTTTGACTACCACTTCGTTCATGATTTTTCTGTGTTCCTCCCGTGTTATTATGTAATCGATCCTACTCTGTTGTATTGAACTTTCGTATGCTGGCAGATATTTTTGAAACCGTAATACGAATTGATTAATATCAGATTATGCAAATTGAAATAGTCTAATAGGCCTCTGCCATTGTTGTTATTTGTCTGCTCTCTGTGTTTCAATACATCAATCAATCAATCGATCAATCGATCAATCGATCAATCGATCAATCGATCAATCGATCAATCGATCAATCGATCAATCGATCAATCGATCAATCGATCAATCGATCAATCGATCAATCGATCAATCGATCAATCGATCAATCGATCAATCGATCAATCGATCAATCGATCAATCGATCAATCGATCAATCGATCAATCGATCAATCGATCAATCGATCAATCAATCAATCAATCAATCGATCGGTCGGTCGGTCGTTCGGTCGATCGATCGATCGATCGATCAATCAATCAAAATACGGTTATTAATCTTTCTGGGGGGACTAGGTCAGCGGATTTGGAGCGGTATGTCCTCTAGGTGGTCGAGGACTTCGCCAGGAGGACCCTGAAGCGCTTCGAGGATTCTGGAAGGAGGAAAAAGAAACCTTTTCTTTGGCTTTCTGCAGAGGACTCTTCGTCGACGGTGCCACGGCGCCATGAGCGTCGCTCGGGCTTCGTTGTTTCTCTGTGTTTGAAAATCACTGTGTTATATATATTGTCTCTTACCCCCACTCTTCCGTTGAATCTTCCAATAAATATATTGTACCCTTCTACTACGATATTTAGATCATCCCAAAAAATATCCTTGTTTACTAATCTATCGTCTTCATCTGGCCTGTATATGGCGATCACTATAGCTAACGTTGTTTTAACATTTTTTCGTGTATAATACATCCAACTCCTGCCTTTGTCTTTATTTGGTATCATATGATCCAAATCAGTTGATGTCCGTTTCATAGTTCAACCGTCTCCTTTTTTTCGTTGTTTTTTTTATCACTAAATTTTAAATTTTGCTTGCGAATTTCTTTGATAACTTACATTTTCTTTCCACTTATCCTTCTTACGTTTCATGTGACCAACTTCATTATATTTTTCTGCTATTCACGTAAGCCTCATCTTTGTAACTGTCCATAGCAGTAGCGGATTTACCACTAGGCCGACGGCTGTAGGGGGTCCGCACGAGGTTCGGACATTGGTATTGTGTTAATTTTGAAGTTTATTATTGTCTTAGATATTAAATACAATAAGAAAATCCAATTTTAAGGATTATTTTAGCTATCTTAGGTTTTCTTGGCGACAGTCGTATGTTATATTTTGTTTTTAAAGTTGGTAAAGAAGGGTACGTATTGTGTTTAGTTTTAACTTTATTACTTCATTGTCTTAGATAGGCATATTAAATACAATAAACAAATTTTTAAGGATGATTTTAGCTTTCTTTGTTTCTGAACTATCGCAAAGAAGCCTCTATGTAATACTCACAGGACTTCGCCCTGGGGGCGGGGGTGCACAGAGAAGTTGGCCTAGGGCCCCAACCTTTGTAAATCCACCACTGGTCCATAGACCTGGTTTTGTCCTTTTATTTCCGCATTCCTGTTACCTTGTTTATTTTCATTTTATTCTGATGTTCATTGCCGTTACTATAATGATACTCTGTGTAAATTTGGTAGAACTTATGCGTACCTGGATTACGAATTTTTTTCGTCAAATTATATATATATATATATATATATATATATATATACATTTATATATATATAATATATATATATATATATATATATATATATATATTATATATATATATATATATATATATATATATATATATATATATATATATATATATATATATATAATGATGATTTATCCATCATAGATAGGGAGTTGACTCCATACATACAATGAATTTTGTGTTGATTTTAACTGAAACATCTATTCCTTGAATATTATCTGTAATAGAATCCAATTATAAAATAAGCAACAGTCCATATCCGAATTTATATGGTAAAACTGATCACTAATGGATAATACCGAACTCACAGATGCATTTTGAATTAGCTTCATCTACATCAGACAGGTAGTTTATACTGAACCCAAAATTTGAGATGCATTGAATTGTTGAATATCGGTTCTAAGTGCCATGTTTTCATGTAATTGAAGCTGAGTCTGTCGAGTAATTGTAACAAACTCGGAAGGTAAATGACTGATGAAAACGTATTGACTATTAGTCAATGCGCTTTTTGAATACAAAATTAATCTGATTTTATATTATTTATATATATATATATATATATATATATATATTATATATATATATATATATATAATATATATATATATATATATAATATAATATATATATATATATATATATATATATATATATATATATATATATAATATATATATATATATATATATATAAATATATAAATATATATATATATATATATATATATATATATATATATATATATATATATATATATATATATATAAATATATATATATATATATATATATATATATTAGAGAAACACATGTTTGGTTTTAACGATCACCTACTGTAATTGAATCTACGACTCGGCGATTTCACCAACTGGTGACATCATCAGATAGAACTAAATATAAAAACCTCAAGTTTTCATAAATGTAAGTTCCTTTTTCGATTGATACAGAAGCACTTATAAAACAATTATTGGAATCATCAAATTCATTCGATTTGGTTTGAAAATATCTCCTTGTATGGAGGTTTGTTTGAGTCAGAATTATTTTCAATTCGATAAAACAATATATAAGCTGCAGTCAACAATGTGGCCAACTGGATTTAAAAAATGGCACATCTAGCTAAACGAGTTCAAGTCAATTCATGTCAACTTCGGAAATAAGTCCATACACCAGGCCTAATCAATCGTGAAACAATTCCACATTCCAACGAAGCCTAGTGATAAGGCAAGCCCTTACATTCAAACCTAAGCTGGAAAACTTTTATGAAGAAAAAAAATTAGGAACTGAACCTTAAGTTAAGACGAATGTATTGTATTCTCGTCCAAGGTGTCAACGCATAACAAACTGCATGTTTACAATTAACACAACTACAAAACTACTATGGCCTTATCGCATCCATGGGGATGGACCGAACAAACCAACATCAAAACCATCCAAATATTACAGTATAAAGAACTAAAAGCATTATCCCTCCCTCGCATTACAGTGGAGATATCCACGTGACTTGAAAGTGCTTATGATTGTATGTACAATTAAGAGATTTGCAGTCAAACTTCAGAAAAAACCTTAAAAACTTCGAAGTGCCGTCTCATCTGGACAACAACGGACTTTTTAAGCGGATGATAATATAATAATAATAATATTGAATAAATTTATTACCAACAGGTTTACATCCAATTACAGAGAAAAATAATAGGAATAGAAATACAAATACAAATATATGCATAATAGACTCTTATGCTAACATATAAGAAAATTATAAGCATTCTATCAAAACCATAAGCATATAATATACAATTCATAATCCCACGTACACAACAGAAATAAATTTAAAAAAAACATGATGATACCTCCGTGCGCTATTGTAAATGGCATGTCAAAATCACCGATAGCGCATCAAAATATATATCACATCGATTACAACACCTATCATAAACATTACACATAAAATTGATAGGAGAAAGTGACATAACATTTAATTTGCTGTGATCAACATAAAAAGTCTTCGTCTCAGACCAGGCCTAGGTACGCGGGCTTTTATCTTACTGAAGAGAAATGGTGAGTCAATTTTATTGTGCAGAATTTTGTACAGTAACGTTAGAGCAAAACACTCATGTCTCAACTGCAACCCATCGATTCCAAGACTTATGGCTAGGACAGAAGGTCGAAGCCTCTCGAAGGGTACTGCCCATAACATTTGAAATACATATATTTCAAACACTTTATCTGAACAGCCTCCAAGTCTACCACAGAATTATTGTACAGAGGAGACCAGATTACAGAGGCATATTCTAGCTTACTACGACTAAAAGAATAGTATAACGTTTTTATCGTGCCGAGATTAACAAAGTTGTTCCAGTTTCTGACAAAATAACCCAGCGTTCTAGTTGCAGATGCCGTGATACGACTTATGTGTTCTGAAAAGGACAGCTTATAGTCAAAAACAACCCCTAGATCCTTGAACTCAACGCATCTATCTAGAATCTGACCATCCAATGTATAGCCGTGGTGAATCGGAGTCAATCTACGAGAAAACGACAGAACATTACATTTACTGACATTAAGTTTTAGTCCGTTGTTAGAACACCATAAATTGACTGTATCCAAAGATACTTGTAATACAGCACAATCATGACGATCATTTATAACAGCAAATATTTTCAAATCATAAGCAAAAAGCAGATGCATACAGTCAAGATGTAGAGACAGATCGTTAATGTATATAAGAAATAATAAAGGTCCTAAATTGGACCCATTTGGCACACCGGATGAGGCACGATAGAGTGCAGATTCACAACCGCAATGTTCAACATATTGATAACGATCTGAAAAATATGATTGCATCAATAATAATAACTGGGACGAAAACCCAATAGACTGAAGTTTAGACAGAAATATGCTAGGATCGATCTGATCAGAGGCCTTCTGAATATCTGTGTAAATAACATCCATCTGACTACGGTCATTTAATGATTCAGACAGAGACTGAGTAATAGATGCCAAATTAGTAACAGTTGAGCGATTCTTCATAAAACCATGCTGATGTTGTAAAATAAGTGTACGAACTGAACAATAAATAGAGTCATATAGAATAATTTCACGGATTTTAGCAAAATTACATGAAACAGCTATTGGTCTATAGTTAGTTATTAGGGCAGGATCGCCAGATTTCAAAACTGGACAAATTCTAGTAATTTTCCAAATCTTCGGAATATGCATATTCTTCAAAATAATATTAAAAATTATAGACAATGGTTCGGCAAAAGAATGGAAGCAGTTCTTAACCAAAAAACTAGGTATATGGTCCACGCCAGAATTTATTTTTGAGTTTCCTAGAAGCCTTGATTATGTCATTCTCAGAGATAGCCGGAAGAGAAATGGAATTGTGGTTGGGGTAAAGTCTATCATAATGTTCAGGAGAGAAATTCATATTAGAGTTAGTAAAGACACTGGAGAAGAAACTGGAAAATCTGTCAACAATACTCTGAGAGTCTGTAGCTCAACATTCTGGTATGTCATGACACCAGGAATACGGGATTTGGACTTCTTTGTTTGCACAAAAGACCAGAAGCTATTCGGGTCTTGACGAATTATGGCCTCTATGAATATAGGTTAATTACGTCTATATTTCTTATACAAGTTATGATAACGATTCTTAAGTCGTATGTCACATATTATGTCACGTGTGAACCAAGGAGGATAACGGTGATCTTTAGAAGTATGAAATGGTACACACGTATCAAAGATATTATTGAGGTTGGCATACATTACTTCACACGCCAAGTCACAATCATTCATTTGACGAATTATTGACCAATCAATAGAATGAATCATATGATACATAAGGGGAAAATTGGCCCTTTTAAAATTATAAACTTTTTTCTCATGATTACACTTAAAAATACGTTAAAGCTGGGTGATGAGCATTCTCCTTGACTAGGGGATGAGCATCACGAGCAATACTGCAAGAGAAGTTGGAGAATATCAAATCCAAAAATCTATTATTAACATTAGGAATGCAGTTGCGTTGCTGAATATCCAAAAAACCACACAATTTCTCTAAAACCTCACACTAGATAAAGAGACTAAAACCGTTTGAACACTTATCTATTGAAGAGCGGAGTTTACATATTCGGAAACAATAATTGTTTGATAGACTAAGGCTAGTTACAATATTCAACGACGTATGGTCAATACCTACCTAAATAAATCAAATAATCTTATTCAAATTTCATAAACAATGATGTATATGATAGTTTCAATGTTATTACTTCGAATCGCTTAATAAATGGTTTTTGTATCAGTTTATAAATCGAATATTGAGTTAATTACTACTTCATCAGCGTATGAAATGGTTTAGATATGACGCCTTAAATTTATAAAGGAACAAAATAAATGAATTGGAAAGTAAAGTGCCTGCAATATAAGTCTGTTTTAATGGCGCTTTGGATTTTCCAGAGGCGATGTGTTCCTTCTTATCTTTGTTTATCGCCATTCCTTTAATGTCTATATCTTACTGATTGAAGTTCCATTTTATAATTAATTTAATTAAGAAAAAGCACTTTCTAATGAAATTACCAATGTGGACTCACTGAAGAAAATACTTCTAGATTTTATTACTGGGGTTCATATAATTAGAAGGAGATTCTCATAAGCTCAAAACTTACCTCAGGGAAGAATTTTCGTCAAAAAAATTGGCTTTAACGATTGTGGACAATATTACAAAATGTGATTATTATATTATTAGTACATTCCTTGTATAATTAATTTTGTTATATAATTTCATAGTTAAATAGTAAATTTCATAATTATATAAAAAAAAGTAATTTGACATTCTATTGAATAATATATAAGTTTTTTGTTTAATATAAACTTCTAATATATTCTAGAATCTTCTATTTTTGCTTGTTTTAGTATAATAGGTATGTTTCTATTTCTAAAACTAAACGGGTGTAATTTTTGTTGTTTTTTGGCTTCTGTAGTAAGAATGTGACAATATATTATTATTGAACTAGTTTGAAAAAACATTTCTCTAGTTCATTTGACGAACCAGAAATATGAAACAAATGAAAGAAATTCAATTATTCTATTGGATTAAGGTGTATAAAACTGAGTTAAGCATTGTGATAGAGAATACTTTTGATATTTATGTTTTGGATTTTCTATTTCCTCAGTGAAAACTAGTGATTGTTCAAATCTTTTACGCGGTTCATTCCGTGAACCAAGTTTTTCAAATAATTCCGACCGCGGAAATCTTTCTGAACATATATATATATATATATATATATATATATATATAATATATATATATATATATATATATATATATATATATATATAAATATATATGTATATATATATATATATATGTATATATATATAGTAATGATAGTAGATATATATATATATATAGGTATATATATGTCAGTATGTATGTGCTTCTGTATTTTAGCGTTGTTTACACGACAGAAGGCGCAATTTTGTAGCAATAGGGTATAAAGTTTGTATCTAGGTAGTTTTGTATGATATTTACATGATGAAGGTCGAAATTTGGAGTAATGGGGTTAAAACCTTGTAAGTAGATATTTTCTAAGATGTCTTGGATAGAATTGGTTTTAGTTCGATTTGGTTAGGGGTTTTTTCATTTGAAATAAAAATCATAATTGAATGAATAATTTTTTTTAGACTGGATACGTTATGAAAACCTGCTTTTCTAATGCAGCCCCCTGCGATAGAACTTTTTCACTTTTGAATTATTGAAAGTTGTCACTGTAACTTTGCTTTGAGAAAAGTATTGATAAAGTCACGTATTTCGGTACGAAATATTAATTAATGAACAAAACTCATCATTTCCTGTTATTATAAATTTTAAAAAAATAGATCAGCCACTCATCATAATTGTTTCTGAAAATGGACGAACAAAACTGCAGGCAGATGATCTAACAATTGAGCAACGGACTGTAGAACTTAAGGCGAAAAAGAAGACAAACAGTAGGTATATCAGCAGTAATTTCAAATTATATATATATATATATATATATATATATATATATTTATATATATAAATATATAAATATATATATATATATATATATATATATATATATATAAATATATATATATATATATATATATATATATATATATATATAAATATATATATATATATATATATTAAAAATTTCTCAATTCACCTTATTACCTGGTCATTTATATAATAAAGATTTGGTTTGATTTTTGGTTGTTCCAGGTTCGTAAAAATACTTTAAATTACTAGATTAATTCGTTTAATAGACGTTTCAGGAGTAGTACTCCCTTCCTCAGTATATTAGTACTAAGATACTGAGGAAGGGAGTACTACTCCTGAAACGTCTATTAAACGAATTAATCTCGTAATTTAAAGTATTTTTACGAACCTGGAACAACCAAAAACTCAAACCAAATCTTTATTATATATTAATATATATATATATATATATATATATATATATATATATATATATCCTATATATATTTCGCATTCTATCAAATGTTCAATGAGAGAAATAACATTTTAGTGAACCAAGGAAGCGAAATATATTTTTTCTAATTTTGACATATGAAGTGACACTTTTCAAAACTCATCGACGTTTTGAAACGTTTTACTTTTCGCACTTACAAAAAGTAAAATATTTCGCAACTGTTGACGAAAAATAAATTTCGCCATTAATTGTGAAAAATACAGAATCATGGTAAGACTAAACTACTTGAACTATGTACTTCTTTACCTTTATATATATATATATATATATATATATATATATATATATATATATATATATATATATATATATATAACAGGCTGGTTGAATCTTAAAATCTCGATTTTATTAAAAACTTGACGTTTCACTACGATATTCGTAATTGAAATTTCTTTGACATTTATTGATTTGAAAAAATTGAATAAACAGGGCTGCTTTGTATATGCTATTCAGTCTAATATTAATATTCAAAATTGTTATCATTAGATGGTAAGGGAAACCAAAGAAACCTTTACCTACGTAATGTTTGAAAATAATAATAATAGGGTACTATTTATCTAACAACAAAGAAATTAGTCATGGGAAAACATTAAAGAAGTGTAGTAGAATTATCGGTATAGTACGCTTATATGGAAACAGCCGTTGACACGTGTTTCGGACTCTTTGGTCCTCATCAGAACGGCGTAGC
>JARQZK010004368.1:42500-67500 GCA_030704885.1 Cynegetis impunctata
TGATATAAACCAGAATGAAAACCAAAAACATAATGAATTTTCAAGTGGAGAATGTAATTCTGAAGTGAATAAGGTTCGAGAAGAAGTTGAGCAAATTGCTGAAAGAAGATATCCACAAAGGGTTAGATGTCCCAAAAGAGAAATAGATATGGAGTATTCTTTTATAGTAAATAACACTTTAAGAGATCCTCAAAGTATTGAGGAAGTGTACTCTAGATCTGATAGAAAATTATGGGAATCTGCTATTCAAGATGAGTTGAATTCGTTAGCTGAAAATGAGACATGGGAACTTGTTAATCGTCCAATTGACAAAAATGTTGTCAAGTGTAAATGGGTCTTTAAGTTAAAAGTTGGAGCCGATGGTAACGTACAACGCTACAAAGCAAGACTTGTAGCTAAAGGATTCTCACAGACATATGGCGAAGACTATTTAGAAACTTTTGCTCCAGTTGTGAGATTATCTACAATTAGACTACTTTTTGGATTAGCTGTTGAACTTGATTTGGAAATTGACCATATAGATATCACAACGGCATTTCTGAATGGGGATTTAAAAGAAGATATTTATATGGAACAGCCACCTGGTGTTGTTTTAATTGGAAATGAAAATGAAGTATGTAAGCTAAAAAAATCTTTATATGGGTTAAAACAATCAGCTCGTACCTGGAATTCAAAAATTAACGAATTTTTAATAAGAGTTGGTTTCATAAAATGTTCATATGATACTTGTGTATATACCAGAGGAAAAGGAATGAATCTGGTGATTCTAGCTCTACATGTAGATGATTTTTATATATTTTCCAAAAACAAGAAACTTTCTGAAAATATAAAATCTGAAATAAGTAAAGATTTTAAAATGAAAGATCTGGGAGATATTAAAGAATGTTTAGGAATAAGAGTTGTCAGAGACAGAAAGAATCACGAAATTTGTTTAGATCAAAAACATTACATAGATTCCATTTTAAACAAATTTGGAATGAGTGAAGCGAAAACAATTAGTACACCACTGGAACTGGGTACTAAATTGGAAAAGGCTGAGAAGAGTGATATTACATATCAATATCAAGAATTGATTGGGGCTCTTATGTACCTATCAATGTGTACAAGACCTGACATCGCTTATGCTATCAGCTATTTAAGTCAGTATAATAACTGTAATAACGAATTACATTGGAAAGCAGCAAAACGAGTGTTAAGATACTTGAAAGGTACAGCGAGTTGTGATCTCATTTTTGCAAGATCTGGAAAGCCTGTTCAAGCCTTTGTTGATGCTGATTGGGGTAACTGTACAGAAAATCGTCATTCTTATACGGGATACGTATTGAAGTATGCGAATGCAGCTATTAGTTGGCAAGCAAAGAAACAGCAAAGTGTGGCTTTAAGTACTACAGAAGCAGAATATATGGCGTTGTGTGCAGCAGCCAAAGAAAGTGTGTACATTAGAGGAATTTTGCAAGAAATTTTACAAGATTGTAATTTGGATGAACCATTGGACATATGCAATGATAATCAAGGAGCTGTTAAGTTAGTATACAATCCTATGTATCATAAAAGAACAAAACATATATCAATCAAGTATCATTTTGTACGGGAACTAGCAGAAGAAGGAAAGATTTCTGTGAAATATTTACCGACGGAACAAATGATAGCAGATATGCTTACTAAACCCTTATCCAAAATGAAACATAAATTTTTTACCAAAGGTGTTGGATTGGTTGATATGAAAGAACTTTCCGACATTGAGTGAGGGTGTTAGAATTTGTTCTATTTCAGTTGAATTATATTTTATACAATCATAGGTGTGTATGTCATTGTGACAAAAAACAAATAATTACAATGTCACATAGTTTTGTTTGATGTTCTAATAAATTGTGAATAATAAAAATTATTATATTGTTAAAGTATTTCCAGTATTTGACTGCAATCCTCTAACATGTACCTGAGCTTGGCATCCAAATACTTTTAAATGTGATAGATCTACCTTTTGTTTTGACCACACTTCTTCTGGCACTAGTCCTTTTATTCTTTCAGTTGGTGACCTGTTTTTCAAATAAATTGCAGTATTCATTGCTTCAGCCCAATACCTTTTTTCCAGCTTCGCATCAAATATTAGACATCTGGCTTTTTGAACCAAGGTTCTATTGGTCCTTTCTGCTACACCATTCTGTTGTGGAGTGTATGGTATTGTAGTCTGGTGTACAATACCATTATGTTTCAGAAACTGCTCAACATCTTTGTTAATATATTCTCCTCCATTGTCACTTCGAACACATTTTATCTTTTTTCCAGTTTGGTTTTCAACAAGAGCTTTGAAGTCTTTAAATTTAGAAAAAACTTCATTTTTGTGTCTTAGCATATACCCAAAAACTTTTCTACTAAAATCATCAACAAAAATCAAACAATATCTAGATCCACCCCATGATTCTTCTTCTATAGGCCCCAATACGTCAGTGTGGACTAGTTCTAACAAATCATTTGATCTTTTAGTTTTCTTTTTAGGAAAATTTTGGATTGTTTGTTTACCCTCAATACATCTAAGACATTGTTCTTTATTATCATCAGAAAAATTAACACCAGTGACTAAGGTTTTGAGTGTTCTCATTCCTTTGCGGTTCAAGTGACCCTGTCTTTTGTGCCACAACATGTGTTTTGAAATTTCAGTACTAGAAACACTCAAAGCCCTCACTTGTTCTCTGCTGCCTAAATCTGCCAAGTAGAGACCATTATTCAAGGTACCTGTAAACACAATCTCACCACTTGCCTTGAAATTCGATTCATCGTATACTGTACATCCAAATTTATCAAATACGACAATGTGCCCCTTTTGAGCCATAGTACTCACTGACAAAAGATTTGTTGAAAGATTTTGTACTTGCACTACATTGAAAATAGTTTTTGTAACCACTTCACCCACATTTTTCTTTTTGAAACTTTGTACAACGTTTCCAGATCCATTTGGAGATATTTTTTCACCATTTGCGACATAAATGTCACATAAGGCCGGCCGCACATTTCCTACAATCGGTTCCGATTGTCTGAAACGATTGTCGGATCAGGGCATCTGACGCTCAAATTTCTATACTTTTATATCATATCGCACACCTACGATCCGATATCGGATCGGACGTCCGACTCGGATACACGAGCAGTGCGTCCTACCAATCGGACCGATAAAAAGTCTGATCCGACTACCGGAAGGCAAACCGTGCATTGTTTTTGCATAGTCTACCGCAAACATACGATTATTTCTATCAGTTTTTGACAGGGAGTATAGAAAAAGGAATTGTCAAACCATGTGCGATCATAGAAATCTTAATATATATCTGATAGTAGGTATATATCTATGTGTGCGATACTGAAAATTTGATTACCACGGTCGAAAAATATCCCTGCTTGTGACATTCAAATAAAATCGGACGTATTTTGTCGGCAGTGTGCGCTAGTGGTCCGATTTGAAATCGTTTCAGACAATTGGATCCGATTGTAGTAAATGTGCGGTCGGCCTAAAGAGGAGTTTTCAAAATTTGACATCCAGTCTTGACGCATTGTCATATGCGACGTCGCTCCAGAATCAATAACCCAATCACATGGTAGACTTCTTGTTAATAATGCTTCGGTCGCCAGCAATGTTTTTTCTTCAGCACCACTTTTCTTATCTCTCCAATTTCTTCTTTTTGTGCATTCTGTACTTTTATGTCCCAACTGACCACAAGAAAAACATTTAAACTTTTTCTTTCCAGTGTCTTTACTTCCTTTAACTAATAAAGTTGAAGATTCATTATTAATAGCAAGTTGACCTTGTCTTCTTGCAGATTCTTCTATTAGCTTGTTTTTCACAAAATCTGACTTCAGATTTTGATTTGTATGAGTAATAGTCATGACAAAAGGATCCCAATTGGGTGTTAACCCATTAAGCATTACAAATGCCACAAACTCGTCATCAATTGTAACTCCAATATCAGCTAATTTTTGAACTGTTAACATTATGTGATTAATATAATATTCCATGGAAACAAAATTTTCTATTTTTGTTCCAAATAATGTTTTCTGTACTTCAAATCTCCTATTCATACCTTTTGCTTCAAAAGCTTCTTTCAAATTGTTCCATGCTTCTCTAGCATTTTTAGCATTACAAATGTGAACATAACAATTTGACTTACAACTCAGACATATTTTTGCTAGTGCTCTATTATCTTTTTCTTCATCTTTTTCTGCTGCACCTTCCACCAAACTCCATAAGCCTTCCAACATAAGGCTCATCTTCATGGCAAACTTCCAAGATGCATAGTTAGTTTGACCTTCAAGTTTCTCGATTGGTGGTACAGAGGAAGATATCATTGTAATTGGCACTTTTTGAAAAGTATTTTCTTCATTCATACTCAAATCATTAGATATAAATACTAGAACTGCGTTCCTGGGCCCATAACCTGTTAGAGGATTGCAGTCAAATACTGGAATTACTTTAACAATAGAATAATTTTTATTATTCACAATTTATTAGAACTTCAAACAAAACTATCTGACATTGTAATTATTTGTTTTTTGTCACAATGACATACACACCTATGATTGTATAAAATATAATCAACTGAAATAGAACAAATTCTAACAGTAAGTATCATGATTTTTTTTTATTGAGTGATGAATATATTTTCCGTGTTAAACAACAATTCCAACGATCAATGCTACCTTATTCATTAAATGTTGCTTATCGGAAGCTTCTTTCAGAAAATGGGCAATGTTTTCTTTACTAAAAACTGTTGAATTTTTAGGCTGGTAATCTTCAGAATGTCGTTTCAAAAAAGCCAGTAAATTTGTATACTTCTTGATGTCAATATTTCTCTTCAAGCACAATACGGTTCTTAACATCGAATATAAGCTCCACAAGGTTGAATCCTTCATTCCCTTTTTTTCTTAAAAATACGCTAGCAAAACTTTTTCGTTCAAATAAGTAATCCTTTTTTGTTCACACCATAAACAAAATTTACGTCGTGCTCTGAATCGGACATTGCAGTATATATTCTTCTACTTTAAAACAAATTCAAGGAATTATTTACGAAAAGAAAAGCGATTATTATTTTCACTGTTTTGACAATCAAAATCATAGACAAACACTATCGAAATTATGAAATATGACACTAACGATACTTCCATAGCAACGAAGTGAAAAATAAATATCTCCGTATTCACTAGACGAGAGACGCTTGTAGGGACGTTTTGGTAGTTTTAATTTAAATTCAAATAGTCACATCCTATTCAAAATTTAAAAAAATATTGTGTGAAACACGTTGGCAAACACTATTTTTCGTAACTCGCGTTATACGCTCATTACGAAGAATGATGCTTTTCCCAACTGGTTGCACAAATAGCTAATAACGGCAACCGTTCGGGAAGTACCCACCGTCCGAACGTTTTTTATTTGAGAAAGCAGCATTTTTCCGGCCTAGTCCGGGGCCTGGACTAGGCCAGGAAGAATCATATCGTTGTCATTGTGAATATGAAAATCTTGGTAGTATCATACTATAGTAGCGTAATAATGACTCACAGCTTTTCGACATGAAATTAGTTGACATTTTGATTTTTGGAAGTTTTCATGGTAGCAATTATCCCAATAAATTATTTAATACAGCATCGATAGTGAGTTCGAAACTGTGCCTAACGGAACTACCAAGGCAGCAGCTGCTGCTATAGCAGAATTATTGTTTGAAAAATCACAGTCCAGGTACGAAAACGTTTATGATTTATCATGAAATGGATGGATTTGAAGAAATGCAAAACTATTACAGAGGATGTAATTTTGTCTTATTTGCCGCAAAAATCTAAAACTATCAAATCCTCTATACTGTGCTGCATGTAGGTACTCTATGTTGAAAAGTACTATTTTAGTGAAGAAAAGTATAAACATCACCACTTTCCCAAAGGCTATCGCATTTCTCAAGAGGCAAAATGTTGACTGTAAAGCAAATAAATCAGAAGACTTCAGCAGCGAGCAGATCAACAAAGTCATTAGGAAAGCAGATAATGAAACATATCTAATAATTAAGGTAATTTTAGCAAAATATTACGATTGTAGGGTATAAAAATATCAATTTAATATGCTTTCTTTTCAGGTAGCAATTATTGGGTTATTAACCAGACTTGTTACGTAACTTACTATTTTGTGAAATAAAAAAATCTTCCAAAGGTCTGTCTATTGATCTATATTCCACAATGAAAATAATTTAAGTGTTTGTCAACCTGTGAAACTAGGATAATAATAAATATCTCTTGTTTCTCTTTCAAACAGTGAAATTGATATTGCGAGAACCCTCTTAAGCAAATGGACAGGGAGGACAAGTTTTCGGACATCGATTAAGAGAAGAGCAGGGTAGATTAGACATAAATCAAAGGCTCATAGATACGTCCAACGGACATACCCAATAACGGACTTCTGGTAACCTTTGTGGCCACCATAAGGAATTTCATAATCGCCAACTTACATCTGAAGACGCATTTCGGTTATAGATAACTGGACGTTCGAATTTGAGGAATTACAGGGGCGAATTCTAAACTATTTGGGAAAATTTAGTGTGTAAATAAAATAAGCACTCTCTGATTCTGGTACTGATTATGTTAATTTTTGAATGTTATGAATTAAAAATATATTCATATCTCTGTTAATTAAGCAGATAATCGCTTTTTATTTCTCTTATTGGCAAATGAATAATTAATTTCAACAAATTCAAAATTTCATTCATTGATAAATAAAAGTTGGAGTAAATAATCCATAATCAACAAATAATGTTGAATATAAGAAACATTATTTATGATGAACAAAAAGAAAACTTGAATTTACTACGTTTATTATCACAAAAATACTTTGAAAAATAAGAAAATATATTTTTCAAAGTGTTTTTGTGATAATAGATGTCGTAAATTCAAGTGTTGTTTTTGTTCATCCTGTTAAATTATCAAGTAGTAACGACGGATTCCATCAACTATTTGAAGCCATTTCTCATGTCGAAGGATCTAAAATAGAAGAACTCTCGGTGCATGCCAAACTTGTATAACCCGAAAAACCCTTTGCGACAGGGGTCTATGTTTCTGCCATATTACACTTATACATATAGTGTTGATATCGGCTATATCCATGACAGTAAGCATTCCAAAAATACTGCGATAATTGAGAAGTTCAACAGAAGTAGGTATATAAAAAAACGATGGTTTATGTTATGCACATATTACCCTATTAATAAGAAGATACAATATGAGATCTATTTCCAAACTATACCAAATGAATTTGTAGACGTATTTTCCAAGAAAATAATAGACCATCACACTATATTGAAAGTCAATTCGTAGGAGAAGTAGTATTATATCAGTTTCAGACTTTTTACTAAATTTTTTTTATATTTTTTGCCGATATATGTTAGTAGTTTGGTATTTGGGCAAATTCAATTTAAGTTTCTCACTGTCATTTGGATAAGGGAGTGGCAGGGAGGTGCATGAGCGTAAAATTTTCAAGCTGGAAGGAAAATATGTGGAAATTAATTGTGAATACCATATTCGAAATTCAGCCTCCTAGGGATGTTTGGATTTTTGCACCCTAAAATACGGTCCAAATTGAATTAGATGGTTTAAAATGCCTACATGATTTGAGTTCACGCTAAGGCAGCGTATTTTGGCAGTATAAATATTTTTACTGAACCCCGCTATTTTTACATAGAGGAAAGTCACCAAAGTCGGGCCCCTGTCTTTAAGCGGGCCCTTCTCTTTATTTCCATATGTAGATCTCTATACCCACAAAACCACCTACATGTGATAGTTTTGGATGCGCTTCGACAGATGTCTCCAATCGTCTGATTTAATCTTTCACGGTTGAAAATTGACAGTTCAAACAATTTCTTGCCGCTGTGTGAAACTTTTGCGTGCATTTGTTTTTGTTGTTTTGTTGACGCAGATTGACCGGGAAGTAATTCAAATTATTTGTGTTTTTGAAGTGCATGAAATGATTTACAGATTATTGGGTTGAAGGTTTGGCTAGTTGCTCGAAAAAAAAATATAACCCAAAAATAAACAAAAACAATTGTGCCTAAGTCGGGCCCCCTCGATGTGCCTAAAGTGGGCCCCCTATTTTTTGCAGACTGAAACGCGAAAAGATGCCAAAAACAAAGAAAATAAGAACTTGGTCATCAGATAACAAGGCCAAAGCCATTGAAGCTGTTAGAGCGAAAAAACTAGTCCTGAAAAAAGCAAGCAAAACATTTAATGTGCCCAGATCGACTCTTCAAAGATTGGCAAAGGCTCTTTGTGGGCTCACGTCGACTGCGCAGGCGCCGAAAAAGACACTTACATCTGTTACTTCTGTCAATAAATAAAATATATATAAAAAAGAAAAACAATGTTTAATTCACCTACTTTTTGATCTTTTCGGCGTATTTAGGTAGGGTACCCACTTTAGGAGCTCTTTTTTCAAACTCCGAAAAATGCATGTCGCAAGTTTTTTCCAAATTTCTCAAATATAAGTATATTCTCAAATTTGTGTCGACTGTATGTTTCAATAAAATGTTTACAATTTGAAATACAGGTATTGTAACTTCCATATCTTGATTAATAAAATTTATAGGTGCCAAAAAGTAGATGGGGGCCCGACTTTGGTGACTTTCCTCTACCGATTTTAAATTTTTGATATAAGGGAAGTGCCATTTTTCAGACCTTCGCCTCTTGGAATTTCTCGTTTTTTGTGACTGTTGAGGTTTTGCTTAACTCCACTGCTGATTGAGTAAGAGTTTTGAAATTAATATGAGGATCGAATTGATGTTATTAAACACCATGGGGGTTTCAATTGATATTTTTGACATACGAAATTTTTATGTTGACATTTTTAGCGCTGAAAATTTGTACGTCAAATCAGGTAATATTTGGCAGTTTTAAATGTTTTCCCTCACCACCGCTATATTATGTAATTAGTTCATGTTTTTATTTGCTTGTTTATTATTATTTTATAATGTGCATTTCTAAAGCATCTCCCAATTGATTAAGGGGATGAATATTTTGTATATTTAAAAAAAAACAAAAATTAGTGGAAAATATGGCCTAAGTGACGGAGTTCTGCAGTTCAATCATTTTGGAATGTATTATGACCATTTCTGGGGGTTCAAACGTTACTTATAAGTCGTGGAAGATAAGTTTTTGATAGTAGTATAGTTTGCACGGTGCATGTTATATATGAGAACAAAATCATGCATCGAAATTTTAGTCTCCATTACAATGTTTTTATCGAGCTTTCTTACTATTAAGTTCAACCGAAATTTTTTTTATAATAGAAATATACATACACTTGATTCATAGGGATAATCTGGATTTATATTTCAGAATTTTTATTACCGTGCCTATTTATGCATTATTTTTTATGCCAAATGAACGAAAAGTCTCAATTCTTGATCGAAAATCATTTACATTTTTTTAGATTAATTTCTGCTCATTTATTAAATTAACCATAGCAATACAGGAATCCCATTCAAAATATACTGCTTGTAAATGAATATAATAGTAGCTTGAATTCGATTCATTAAATAAGAAATATATATGATTTTTTATTTGCTGAATATTTTCGACTGGAAAAAAAAGAATTGTAAATTGAAAACCGATTTTATATACTAATTGAAATTGCTTTTGATTCATTTGAGCAGTTTTAGGCTAGAGGTTCAATTATAGATAGGTACTTACTTAGCATTTGGGATCTTGATGTAACTAGAATAAAGTTTTTCTTTCTACTCCTATGGAAAGTACTCACTTTCCTCCCTTTATGCATTACAAGGGAGTAAAGTGCCTTTTCCTCTCTTGGATGTTTACTGCCCTCTGTTTTGCGCCGGGCAGTAACCTTCATCCCACGAAAGGAAAAGTGGTACTTTCCTCCTTAGTAATGCAAATAGCGATTTCCTTCTACCTGTACAGAAGGTAGTCACTTTCCTCCCTCACACCAGAAAAGAAAATCATATTTCCCTCCCTAGGGAGGAAAAGTACTTTTCCTCCCTCTATGCGGAGGCTGACTGACAGTGACATTGAACATAAATTCGTTATTTGTGCTGTAAATAATGTAACCTACATCCTTCGAGAGTAAAAGTGGCACTTTCCTTCTTAGTAATGCAAATAGCTATTCATCAGTATTAGTTATGGCTAAGTCACTAAAACTATTTCTTAGGCTTTAGTTTTCTGTTCACTCGATGTGGATCGAGATATTCACCCCATCTACTGGGAACTGAAGGAAGACATCCTTGTCATCGACTATTTTCATATGGCAGGTATGATCAAGGATGTATTTTCGGTCAGATAACTTTTCAATGTTGATGGAAACAGACAATTTCGTATGTCATTCCTGAGGGAAAAATATGAAAACTAAAACATCCATTCGCAAAAATTTCACTGAAGAATGTGTGAAAGAGATACCCTTTTTGAGTTATGAGATGAAAGTCTTGAGCCAGATCAGAGGATACACACTTGTATGTACAAATGCATTAAGGATGGGCAAGACTGAAAAATGTATGAGGTGGCGGATGAATACTGTACTAGCATTAGTAAGTTTTATTGCAGTGCCATGAATAATATTCTGAGAAGAACTCATGGTCAAAATGTCGATTTCAGGAAACGAACCTTGTCCCTTTCGGATACTTATAAACGCGTATTCCTGCTCAGACATTAGCTTAGTGAGAAACAGTAAATATTATTAGTGTATTCATGTTATAATTTTGTTCGAATAAACTTTAAATAAAAGCTCATTATGAACTTGTCACTGAGAATGAATATTGTTGCTTTTTAATTGGATATGTCTATAGAAGTTTATTTCGAGAAAGTTTCAGCAGTCGATAAAATTTTCGAAGTATTATAAATCGTAATTTAAGAATAAATTTATATAATACTTCCAATAATCTTGAACATAGCACACTATTGTGCATATTTTTCTGAAACTTTGCTTGTAGAAGTTGTAAATGTTTTATCATATATATTCTGCCTGTATACATAGTGTAATTTCTTGCTAATACTTATCCAGAAGACATAAGATCAAATATAATCAAACTTCTTTGATGTTAAATGCACTGAGATTTTTGCATTTTATTCTACATAAATGATTATATCTCGAGATAGTCAATGTGCTGTTTGTTTTTACTAATTGAGGTATTTCTGATATAAATTTTATTGGAGATTGAAACAGACTAAGTGAATCATTTTTTTGAAAATTTTATTGGACAATAAAGTTACAGTGTGAGTTCGAACCCGATCTACGTCTCTAGTAGAACTTCCAAGATCTCGTTATTTTAGGTAGTATACCCAAATCTCCCGAAAAGTTATTTGAAGATTTTGAATCATCAAACCAATGTGACAAAATTTGTTCAAATATTAACCTGAATCTTTGTTGGTATTTTGATGAAGTATATTCATATATTAAGAAATATTGGGTTGATAATAAATATCAGTTTGATTTTGTACTGCCATGAGGTTTTTTGATACTCCTTTCAATGTAAATGTTACTTTTTGAACAGAGGATATTTATGCGGAAAGCGTGAACATATCTGATACTATGAACACGAATTCAAAATATACAATATTTGATATTCTGACCGGAGAAAATATTTTTGAATCCGCCGCTGGTCCCCAATCAAACTGGATTTGTATCGAGTGGACAGCCCCCAACGTAAGGCCAGAAGAGGTGGCAGGAACTTTAAGGAATCCGGGCTATCGTATAGTTCCACAACTAGAGGAATTAACCTGGACGCGAATGCCATTTGTCTTGGTTTGACTTGCACCCTGTGCCCTGTTCCCGTCCCACCATTATTCTTGAAGCTGCGGTCAACGTCGCTAAACAATGCAGCCAACTTTAAAGTACTATCCCTATCCAATCGTTCGAAAATGAGGAGTTGGTTTCAGCTGCTTACCTGAGTAACTGTAGCTGGATAGTTTCAATATATATCGAGAGCCATTTTCATTACAATATAAGTTTCATTACAGTTACAATTTCAATTACAAGTTTCTGATACAAACTATTCATGTTCCGTTAGCCATCAGATGAGGCTCTAACATTTCAATTATTATTACAGAGTTCAGAATACTGCATTTAGAAGAAGATATATAAACGAATGGAAATGAATGAAGAAGATTCTCAAAATGAGTACTTACACAACACTTAATGGGCACAGCATTAACAAAATAGAAGGAAAGTTGGTAACTTAGAGAACGCCAAAAACACTTATAAAATATAAAACATTATTTGAAACAGTTAAAATAAAATTACATGAAACACTTTCATATTCCAAATACTTTGAAACATTTCTTATCAAAATTTCAGATGATTTTACTATTGTATATACCTGTATATATAAATATATATATACATATATATATATATATATATATATATATATATATATATATATATATATATATATATATATATATATATATAATCTTTTGATAATTATTAGCAATAATTATCAAAAAGTTATATATATATATATATATACAGTGGCGTAGATAGCTTTTTGCGATGGGTGGGGATATGACTTAGTGCAAAATTTCATAAGTTTTTCTTCTAAAGTTCTATTATTGTTGATAAAAATAATCTTTCATGTAGATAGTACAAAATAAGCAGAAAAATTGCAAAAAATTCAAATTATTTGAATTGGAAAAAATTTATCAAAAATTAGTGAAAAATTGAATTATATTGAGATTGGATATATAAATCATTGAACATGTTCTTGGGAAAATTAGAGAAGAAAATATAGTTTTCGACGCTTTTCGACATTCATGACTTCGTCAACTGTGATTCCAATTTCACGATGAAGCCAAACCTTTCAAAAACAAAAAATTAGACAAACATGAGTTTTTAATTTGCAATGAATTTTATATATTCAGAAGGGTCATTACAAGTCCACTTCTTTTATCGTGCTCCTTTGAATCGTTTCTATTCGCTTCAAACGTCGATAACGACAGCATAGCTAATATTCTGAACAACATATTGATATTCGAAAAAAAAATTTCTAGGCAATCATCAAGCTCTATTATTGAATTTTTGGGCTTAACATCGCCTTCACGAATAAATAATTTTTTTCACACTTTCAAGTTACGAGAACAGCAGGTGTGGCCGTAAAAAATTTTTGATAAAACTCATCAGTTTTGATGAATTTATCAATTGCTTTGTCAATTTCGTATAAATCATGCTTGAAAAACATCGAAAATCTTTCTAATATATTTAGTCTAGTCAAAAAGTGCTTTTTTGTTCAACTTTTTTCAGCAGTCTCGGAAAAATATGAGCAAGGTGTCATTCGATTCGTAATAGCATATAGACCTTTTTGAGAAAAATAAAAATTCGCTCGCGAATATTGTGAAAGTGAACAATATACTCAAAAAAAGGGGGGTTGGTTCTCTGCCAATATGTCAAAAATTAATTGAGATTTTTGAAATATGAAGAAAGATTCGAAAGGAAGAGGAAATTTCCCAAAAAAACTACTGGAACTGTAGGATCAATATTCATAATTTTCTTAGATAGGTAAAAATATGGCCGAAAACGGGTAATTTGGTTAGGGCAAGTCACGCCCATTTAGGGCACTTCAACAATTATTTTTCCATATTAAATATGAAAATTAAGGAATGAAAAATTCAGACAGTTACTAAATCGGTGAATGAGCAATAATCCAGCGATAATGGCGATTTTTGAATTAG
The DNA here is from genome assembly GCA_030704885.1 of Cynegetis impunctata. Taxonomy (NCBI): domain Eukaryota; kingdom Metazoa; phylum Arthropoda; class Insecta; order Coleoptera; family Coccinellidae; genus Cynegetis; species Cynegetis impunctata. The sequence goes on from JARQZK010004368.1 coordinate 56,196, forward strand.
TTATGCAATAGTTAATTATCAATTTTTTGGTACTTGAACATGAAAATTGTAAGTGTGATAAATGTTCACTATGGGTCTGAAATTATTTTTCATTCTTGGAGCTATTATTATAAGGCTTCAGAGTAAATTCCCATTGAAAAAATTTCAATTTTTCAGTTGTTTATTAACAATTTACATAGGTAAGACTGCAAAATCAAAATTAATTTTTTTTTATAATTTTAATGATCCGTTTTTTATTATCGGAAGCTACATGGAAATGGTTTTTTCAATATTCATCTGCTATTGTTTAAAAAATTGTTATGAACAAATGCGTTGTTTATAAGAGAATCAAGAAAAGAAAGTACCTACTGATTAATTAAAGTGCGTAATGTGTTAATAAAAAACTGAAAAATTAAATTTTTTCAATTCTATTCTGCATTTTTTTGAAACTAGCTCCAAGGAAGGAAAAAAGTATCAGATCTATAGTTTAACAGTTATTACACTTGCAATGTTCTTGTTCAAGCAGCAAAAAACTATTGCATAACCAATTGAAAAATCGCGATAAAAATGTTTTGTCACTGGATTATTGTTCATTTACCTATCCAGTAAGAACCTGAAAATTTTCACTCCTTAATTTAATATTTAATATAGTTGAACAATGTTTATTGTTAAAGTGTCCCAAATGGGCGCTACTTTCGCAAGCCATACTACCCGCTGTCGGCCGTATTTTTACTCTGAGAAAACTATAAATATTAATCCTACAGCTCAGGGAGTCTTTCTTTTAGAAAATTTTCTCTTTTTGTATATGTATTTAGATATCAATTAGTTTTTGAGATAATTTTTTCTTTCAGTAAATTGATTATAAGTTTTACAATTTTCAAGAACGAAACTTAATTGTTTTCAAAAATATCTTCATGCTCTTTCGAATCGAATGACACCTTGTTCATATTTTTCCGAGACTCATGAACAAAATTGAACAAGAAAAGCACTTGTTGAGTAGACTATATTCTCATGATTACTAAATCTTTCTCCAAGTCCAGAAATGGATTGAACGCTATCACAAAAAAATTTTTATTTACTTCAAAATGTTATGGAGTAATTAAATTTTCAAAGCCAAAAGTTACTCATATTTTGATACCTAGGTACTCTACCTCAAAAAATATTCGAAATATTAAATATTGATTGAAAATATTCTATGTAAACAGAAATGTAATCAGTCACTAGGAACAAAAAACGTGTGTGACATGGAAAATTTTATCAACCAAGGAAGAAGTCAATCAAAACCTCTTCGCACTTCTTTTCTTTCCAAATTTTATACTACCTATACTATTAAACAAAACTGCTCGTATTTTAGATATAATACTTCATCATTAAACAAAAGTTCGAGCAATTTTGTATAGTATACAATTTATAAAGAGAAGAAGTACGAGGTGATTTTGGTTGACTTCTTCCTTTCGAAATGAAAAATTTCTATTATACCTATTTGAACTTCTTTAAACAAGTTTTTTGCTCAAAGTGACCGATTAAACTTAATAATTGAACATTGAATAGAATATGCTCAAAACTAATAGTTACTTCACCCAAAATTAGAAAAACGATTCAATTTCTTGATTAATTATAATGTTGAAATTATAAGTAGATATTGCACACACAATTGCACAGTAGTCACGAAAACATATCTACATGATTTTCATATAATCGCACATACATAATACGAAAAGAGGTGCTAGTGCTTAATAAATTTCATGTATACTTAAATACGTAGATACAAAGACTTTTATTCAATTCTATTATAATTTTCGTAGGCTCATGGGGGGGTTTGATCCCCTTGATCCCCCCCTATCTACGCCACTGTATATATATATATATATATATATATATATATATATATATATATATGTATGTATATATATATATATATATATATATATATATATATATATATATATATATATATATATATATATATATATATATATATATATATATATATATATATATATATATATATATATGTATGTATATATATATATATATATATATATATATATATATATATATGTATGTATATATATATATATATATATATATATATATATATACATATATATATATATATATATATATATATATATATATATATATATACACACATAAAACCGTTGGCATTACGTTTGCGGAGAGATTAAAAAAAAGTATTTTGAAAACAGTAGATCTCTCAAAACTGCAAATCTACATTAAAAAATATATTGAATAGGTTGCTACTTTTAGGATAGAGGAGAGCCCATTATTTGAGTTCACAAATTTTCAGAATGACACCATGTCCCGTTTTCCATAAAATTTTAAGGTTTCATCGACAGTTAATCACCCTGTATATATATATATATATATATATATATATATATATATATATAAATGTATTAAAACTAGATTTTATTAAAAAGTTGACAAAAGGTCAACCAAGCCTGTTATTGCTAATAATTATCAAAAAGTTATATATATATATATATATATATATATATATATATATATTTATTTGAATTGTTGTTGCCTATCCAAATGACGCATTACCTATAAAACATTTAGTTGGCACTATATTCTGAACAAAATATGGGGAAATTAACTAATTTCTCGAGAACCGTTGGCAATCGGTTTGGGGAAGAATTATACAAAAGAATTTCGAAAACAGTAGAGCACCCAAAAATGCAAAATACACAAAAAAGTAAATTATATATATATATATATATTTATATATATATATATATATATATATATATATATATATATATATATATATATATATATATATATATATATATATATATATACAGAACAGAAAGTATTTTGCGTCGATAGAGCGGAGCCTATTATTTAAGTAACGAAATTGTAGAATGACTCTTTATTTCGTTTTCCATAAAAGTCTGAGGTTTCATCGACATATATATATATATATATATATATATATATATATATATATATACATATATATATATATATACATATATATATATATATATATATATATATATATATATATATATATATATATATATATATATAGTACTTTTTTGTGTATTTTGCATTTTTGGGTGCTCTACTGTTTTCGAAATTCTTTTGTATAATTTTTTCCCAAACTGATTGCCAATGGTTCTCGCGAAATTAGTTAATTTCCATATATTTTGTTCAGAACATAGTGCCAACTAAATGTTTTATAATGCGTTATTTGGATTCGTGAAAAGCTGAAAATTTGAAGGTAGTTTACCAAATATTTTTATTAGTTCCGTTTAAAGGAATTCTTTCTTTTTTGAACAGGGTACAACACCCTGTATAATTAAAATCCCTCAAAAATTTACTTCTGTATCTAAATAGTTATGTATCCTAAATAAAAGCAAGTGTCTATAAAAATTGGATTATTTTGGCTTATTTTTATTCGGCCATCATAAAATTTTTATACAATGTATTAGTATGAATTAGTAATGAAACAATTGCGCGTTTTCCGAATAAAAATGACGATGACATTTGTAGTCCAATCCTGTAGAAGTTCAAGAACCAAACTCATGTTTCAGTTCACAATTTTTCGAATTTCTCCGCTTAGCCAAGAGGTAATCTCGGTTTGCACTTCATAATTTAAATACAAGAAACGTGTAAATGAGTTTACCTAAACTCAAACGAATTAAATCTTGCAGAAACTCACCGATGATAACTGAAAAGAGATATCATCTAATAGGGAATTAATGAACCAAAGAGAAATGTTAGGGTAGGAGGGAATATTCAGAGTAAATGTAGCGACTAAAACCTTAATATCTTTCGAGAAAAATAAGTAACACAAACAAAAACTAATTATGAAACCAATGTTTGTCAAACGCAAGATATCTATGTACTTATTATACATAACTTAGTTGGGGGATACAACTTGAAATAATTTGAGGTTCACTTTATATTTACGGAAAACGTAAATATTTAAGAGTTTGGAAAAAAGATGTGTAACTTAATATTCGTAGATTAACAGCGTAGCCAGAATAATCATTTAGGGGGCAATATATCTCAATTTCAAAGATCAACATCTAGGCTAGTGTTCACCATTCAGGAAGTCTAGAGTGAATTTAATCCTTTATTACTTTATTTCAATCTAGGTATTGATTATAAACACTCAGGGTATTGAATATATAATAAGAAGGAATATATTCATATTTCTATTTATATAATACTATTCGTAGGAGTGAAATTTTCTTCATTCCCGTACTAAAAAAATCAGAGTAATATCTTGATTATTTTATTTCAATCTCAGGCTGAGGTATCTGAATATATAATATCAAGGAACACGGTCTTTAATAACCATTTATCCCGTAATATGCATGTTTCGATTAATATACCTAATATTAGACCTTGGAGTCAAACTGGCATCACCCTCACAAACGTAATAATAGTAATATCACCAACTGTTATAGATATATAGACGGCGTTGTAACATGCTTTACTGTACTACAAGACAACTAAGTTCTTTTCAAAATTACATTTATTCTTTACATCATAATATTAAATTAGAAAATACAACAGGTGGTTCTATAAACTTTTTGAATTTGACAATAAAATGATATAACAAAGGAGAAATTTTTTCGATTTTCCATAAGCCATCACATTCGGATCTCATGATATACAAAATCGTCCTTACAACCATACCAACATGAATTAACAACATATATTAGCATGATACATAGACCCATAAATATTCTCTTATCACAAGGGAATTACATAAAAGAATTACAAATTATAAAACAAAAAGCTCACAATAATGAGTATACTTAAAAAATTATAGATATTATTTTAAGAAAAAGATTTTGTAATGCTGTCATTTGATAAGTGTATCCAAAAGTAAAAGATATTGATAAAATCTTTGAATTATTAACTTGTATAGTTGATCCAACACTCAAAATTTCTACTTTTCTGTCAAATACAAATGTAAGAAAAAGTTTTAAAGGATTTGCAACTAGGATAACATATTAGAAATTCAAAAGATGAAACTACACCACCTAAATAAATCACGTATTTATAAGTTAACTTGCGGTTCATGTCTTATGGTATATGTTGGTCAAACTTAAATGTTCAAATCGGAGTTAGAATATCTGAACATAAAAGAATTAAGAATAAGAAAAAAAACTCTATTTCAGCGAGCTGCATTAGAAAAGCAGGTTTTCAAAACGTATCCAGTTTGAAAAATTTATTGATTCAATTATGATTTTTGTTCCAAATCCAAATCAAAAAATTGCGCCCTCTATCGTATAAACAATATTCATTTATATTGGGGGGTCAACCCCCCAACCAATTTATATTGAAATGAATACCTTCCAAGATATCATACGAAACTTCCTACATACAAAGGTTCAACCATATGGTTCCAAAATTGCGCCTTCTATCGTGTAAACAAAATTTATTTCCTCTCCTGGGGGGCCAACCCCCTAAGCAATTTCTACCAAAACCAATACCATCCAATATATCATACGAAACTACCTACTCACAAACTTTCAATCCAATTGCTCAAAAATTACGCCCTTTATCATGTAAACATTATTTATTTCTTTTCCCAGGCGGTCAACCCCCCAACCAATTTGAACCAAAACCAATCCTTTCCAAGATATCTTTCGAAAATACCTACTTACAAACTTTCAACTCTATTACTCCAAAGTTGCGAGCTTTATCGTGTAAACAAGATTTATTTCCTCCCCCAGGGGGTTAACCCCCCATTCAATTCGAACCAAAACCAATCCCATCCAAAATATCATACGAAACTACCTCTTTACAAACTCTCAACCCTATTGCTATAAAATTGCAACATTTATTCTGTAAACAAGATTTATTTCACCCTCAGGGGGGTCAACCCCCTAACCAATTCGAACCAAAATGAATCCCATCCAAGATATACGAAACTACTTATTTACAAACTCTCATACCTATTGCTACAAAATTGCGCCATTTATCTTGTAAGCAAGATTTATTTCCCCCCTAGGGGGGCAACCCCCAACCAATTCGAACCAAAAACAATCCCATCCAAGATATCATGCGAAACTACCTATTTACAAATTTTCAACCCTATTGCTTCAAAATTGCGCTCTTTATCGTGTTAACAACGCTAAAATACACATAAGCTTATACATACATATGTATACATATATATATATATATATATATATATATATATATATATATATATATATATATATATATATATATATATATATATATATATATATATATATATATATATATATATATATATGAAAAACTTGGTTCTCGGGATGAACCGCGTAAAAGATTTGAAAAATCTCTCTCTGCCATTCCTCGATGTCATGGTCAAAAAACTTCCATCCCAAGGCTTCTCCTATTCAGTTTATCGTAAACCCACCCATACAAACCGTTATCTGAACGCCCAGTCTCACCACCATCCCTCTCAACTTAACTCTGTAGTTAATACTCTAATCTACCGCTCCATTCGACTATCTGACGACGAACACCGTGAATCAGAACTCAAGACTCTAAAACATATATTATTACAGAACGGTTACAACACATATCAAATCAACAAGAACATACGCAAACACACAAACATCACCCCACCTCTACCACGTTCCAATCCCACTGACCAAGAATCTACACCTAAATTATTCCTTCCTTACATCAAAGGAGTAACAGATAAGATCGCAAGATCTCTCAAAAAACACAAACATCAAAACAATATTCACCACCCAACAAAAACTCTCCCATCTAATCAGATCCGTCAAGGATAAAATTCCTAACGAAAATCACAGTGTTTATGAGATTCCCTGTTCCAATTGTCCTCGTTCTTATATAGGACAAACGAACCGACGAATTCAGGTCCGTGCCAAGGAACATTCACTTTCAGTAAGACATTCAGATATCACCAACGCCCTTTCCCAACATCACACCCAAACAGGCCACATTATCGATTTCCCCAATATAAGAACTATTGCTCCCGTCCGATCATTCAAATCCCGAATATTTCGTGAAGCTGTAGAAATAGAAAAACGTCCAAATTGTTTGAACACCAGAGATGACAGTCACAGACTCCCATCAGCATGGAAGCCGCTTCTCAGTGATCGTCGTGTCACACCCAATCGGAGTGCATCCCGCACTGATACCGTGCGTGAATACCCCATTGACGTCAATACTACGTAATAACTACGTTCAATAACTACGTCAATAGAGTACCCGCCCCCCTTCCCTATAAATACGGCCACACGACGATCGGCCCGTCAGTTGACTCTGAAGAGTAGGCAGGTTGAGACTTCAGATTTGGCAGGAAGCAGTATGGTTGGTGGAGTAGGTATTATGAGACCACGAAATCGTCTTATTTCCGATTCAACCTAATTCGTTTCGTGGAGTAGGCAGATTGAGGCCACGTATCTGAATTATTTTCCCTTGTAATTCTCCTGAAGATGGCTTCGCAAAAGGAGCCGAAACGTCGAGATTTTTCAAATCTTTTACGCGGTTCATCCCGAGAACCAAGTTTTTCAAATACTTTCGACCGCGGAAATCTTTCTGAACATATATATATATATATATATATATATATATATATATATATATATATATATATATATATATATATATATATATAGAAAGAGAGATTTGAGTTTTTGGTGCCAAGCATCATAAAAAGTCATGAAACGAAACTATCTTGGTCCTAGGCCCAACTTTGCTAGTCGCACCCATTTTAATAAATAGGTTTTCAAAACCTGCTAAAACAGTTTCAACATATTCATCACACCTTCTGGAACATAATTATAGCTTCAATAATGAATTCGTAATATTACATACAGACAAGAAAGGCTATAAACGAAAAATTAATTTATTAGAAGCCCTTGAAATTAGTATTAGGGAAACTTCCAATCATTTACTGAATGATCAATCAGATATGAATAATTCTTCTATTTTTAAAATTATTTTAGTGAAATATTGAATCTTTGTATCTGTTGTGTTTACCCAATTTTTACTATTATCTACCTGCCAATAAATTACGTTTAGGCTTCCTCATCCTCATTGGTACTTCCCATTTCTATATTTGGGCAATATTCAATTTTTAAAGTTAGTTTGAATTACTCATTTGAAGAACCCAAGTTTTATTTACGTGATTAGTAGTCATATCTTTATAATTTCATTTCAATCTAGGTATTCAAAATTGACACTGAGGTAGATGAAGAAACATTGTCTTCAATAGGTACCTACTTTTTTATTGTATATGCATGTTTCGATTACCTATAGGTATACCTAATCTGGCTTCTTGGAAAGAGTCTCTTATAAACATAATAATAGAATTATCTTTATTATTATATTTAAATCCAGGTATACAATAACTTTACTAACGAATATATACATACATATAGGTATATATATATATATATATATATATATATATATATATATATATATATATATATATATATATTTATATAGGTGTATATATATATATATATATATATATATATATATATATATTTATATTATATATATATATATATATATATATATATATAGGTATATATATATATATATATATATATATATATATATATATATATATATATATATATATATATATATATATATATATTTATATATAGGAGGGTAGTCGCTGACTAGTTAAGAGGAAAACTGTTTGTAGGGACTGCAGCAATGTAAAAGGAAACTCTTTGAAGTTTTTCCAAGCTTTCGGAATTCTTTATTCCATCATGAGGGAGAATCTATCTTGAGGATGTTTACATATATGTTCATAACAGGTTATAAGAAGCATTTTAAAATAAAAAATTATCAGAAATGTTGATACATTTTTGAAGTTATTATGATTACATTTCTGAACGAAATGACAAATCGATGTCACTCATTTTTTATTCTTTTATTTTCAAACTGAAGTAAGACAGTGTAGGTTTGATCACTACATGTCAATAATTGTGACCACCAGATCAATTACATTTCAACAACTGTTCTTGCAAAAGAATCACATCTTTCAAAAAGATATTTCTTAGAAATGGCCTTTATCTATCAAGAGAATAACGCCATCAATAAAAAAACAGATAAAAGCCATTTGAGTGAAATTTATTCTTTTTTTTTTGTTTGCAGCACTCACCTGCGACTCGTGCTGCAAACGTCATACTCATTCTATGTTCAAAAGAAATTTCGGAACATAGTGCATTGTTTCATACACCTTTTCATTGTGCTTCAATCACCATGGCGAGTCAACTACAAAGTTCACATTCTACACGGGTATATTTTTACAAAGGTGGCGTTAACCGGCGCCGCGTGTCTTTTTGTGGAAAGTCAGATTGACATTTTTTGAAATCTTCAAAAGAATTAGTATATTGTTTTATTAGGAGTAAAAGTGATACTTTTTGTGGCGAGATTAAATGACAATTTTAGTCGAGCCACAAAAAGTGCTTTTCTCCAAATAAAACATACGATTTTTTTCGCAAACGGTGTTCAAACGATAGAATTAAGATGATATTTTTGAAAAGGATTAGATGTAAAGAAACGTAAAACTAGATTGCTTTGCTTACTGGTTTTGTAGATGTCAAGGCAACACAAATTTGATGAATCAACAAAATAATTGTCAGAAATATTTAAAATCACTTATCTACGCATTATACGACTGTGCGTTTTTGATAAGTACTCGAGTATTGAGAAATTTTTGTATTAAAAAATATAAAATTTTTCTTACAGATTACATTATGTCGGATTCGGAACCCAACTGTACGCCGCCAGACGTTCTTGATATTGCCGTGAGAGTACAAAAAAGTGTAGGTATTTTTTTTATGCTCATGGCCGAACAAAAAAGTAAAAACAAAAGGACGTCTGTGAAACCAAACTTCAACATTGAGAACTGAAGTTAAAAAAGTAGTTATTTTTTGACGTTTGCGGATAAAAATATTACTTATCCCATTTTCAGGGGCGGCTAGTCAAAGGAGGCTAATCCTCCTCAATAATATTCCGTGTATCACTAATATATTGAATAGTCAGCATTCAGCATATTCATATTAATTAAAATCCTATTATTTTATGCACCTACCTTCCTTTCTACCTACATTATATAATATAATTTATTAATTACGATAGAAGGTATTTACATTTACTGCATTTCATTCATTTCAAGATTTGTGGCAACGCTGCGGAGGCATGGAAAGGTATATTCTCAACGTTCATTATGCCTGCCACAGAAAAGCAAACAACGGTGTAAATACTCCGAATGAATACTTCATTGCAATAGAAAAGCAAAACACATGTAAATGGCAACACCGATCGAGACCCAGTCTCATACAATGTCGACCAATCACAACTATAGAATTTCGAGTAACATCGAGTGAATTCGTTGGATATTAATTTAATCGTAGTGTGATCGAAGTTACTAATGGCCGTAAACAGCAGCGTGTTTACTTATATTGCTCGGGTATTGTTTTAAAATGAGTTTGGTTACTGAAGTTAATTTCAAAAATTTCAATGGTGACTTAGTGGAATATTTGTTATCCCATAACTTTAGTGCACTAAGTTATGAGGATACAGTTTTGATAAAAAAACATTGCGACCTACCCCTGAATTAAACAATTTGGTGCAGCGTAACAGACAACAAAGCCGCGGTTTTAATACAAGGAATTATGAGAGACATCCTTGCCTAACCGGATCACAGGTAAAAAATAAATTATTTTGTTGGCAGTGTTTACTTTTTACTAGTGAAAATGTCTCTGTTTGGGGCCGCTTAGGATTTGAGGATTTAATTCTATACCTAGTTGAAAGTGAGGATTTTTTCACCGATAAAGTAACTTTAAATACAGCACGCGGATTAATATCCTACTTACAAGATAAGGAATTTATATATTTTTTAAACATCTTTAAATTAATTTTTGAACAAACAGAAATAGTTTTTCAGATCTTACAGCACAAGTTTTCAGATGTAATTTACTCACGAAATCGGCTCAAGTTTCTTTTGGAAAAAATTTCAGAATTTCGTGCAGAAGTTTATTTTAAAAAACTATTTTCTGTATTTCAAACTACTGATGATACGACTCAATTTAGCCCAAAACGAAAGAAATTCAGTTAGATATGGAACTTCACTATAAGCAAATATTTTATGAAATTTTGGAAACTATTAGGGGTCAAATAGAAATAAGGTTCTCTGATTTGAAAGAACTGCATTTCTTCGACTTACTCAATAAAAATTTGTTAACCGGATTTTCGGCTAATTTTCCAGATAACCTTTTGGAAAATTTATGTCAATTTTATTTTTTTAATAAGGTGGCCATAAAAAGTGAACTGTGTGTTGTTT
>JARQZK010004368.1:72500-207500 GCA_030704885.1 Cynegetis impunctata
AAAGTAGTGAAATATGGGAGCTATATTTATATAAAAATGGATTGGTGCACTAATCGAATTAACAAGGATGATTGAAAATAATATGATTTCGAATATTGAAAATTTATAACTCATCATTTTTTGATAATAATGATAATAATAATAATAATAATAATAATAATAATAATAATATATATTTATCCTTTAGATATTACACAAATATATAGGACATGTCAGTATACAAAATACAAAAAATTTAACAAGATGGAAATTTAACAAATATCAGTAGAGAAATATTCTTTCAAACTATAAAAACAAAAAGTAGACAATATTTTTTAAATTTCCTTTTTGAAACTACTCGGATTCAAGTTCATTATCCGGTTTGGTAGGTGATTATACAGCTTTATACCTACATATGTCGGAGATAATTCAAACTTGGTTGTTCTGTGCAATGGAATACATATTGTGTTAGTATGTCGCGTTTCGTAACCGTGGAAACTGGAAAGTGTATCAAGATCCGACAGCTTTTGGCGAACCAATAACAAACAGTTCAAAATGTAGATACAAGGTAATGGTAAAATCTTGTGACGCTCAAATATTGGACGACAGGTTTCATAAGGTTTCAAGTTGAAAATGAGGCGAATAATTCTCTTCTGTGCAGCAAAAACTCGAACAGATCCAGATGAGCCACCCCATAGAACTGAATTGTAGCTAAGGTGACTGTAGACTAATGCGTAATAAATTGTGAGTAAGCTCTCCAGAGGAAGCATGTGTTTTAGGCGATTGACTGCAAAGAAAGATTTGTTGAGCTTCTTCGATAGTTGCTCGACATGACTGTCCCATTTGAGATTGCTATCAACATGAAGTCCCAGAAACCGTGCACTTGTTGTCGACCTCAGTTGGCGGTCGTGAAACTTGACAACAAGTGGAACATTTGAGCTGAATTCACGTAGTTGAAAGTGGATTAATTCAGTTTTGGTGAGATTAAGCATGAATGAGTTTCTGTAACACCAGTCTGAGAATCCCTGCACCAGTCTCTCACATTCCGTCCTAAGCCCATCAATACTCTTAGCCGATACGACCAATGATGTGTCATCGGCGAATAGGGTGACTGAGTCAGTATTAACAAATTCAGGAACATCATTAACAAATAGTAAGAAAACTAGAGGACCCAAAACAGAACCCTGTGGAACTACAATAGATACTGGATAGTTTCGAGATCTACAATTTTTGTTTTCGACAAACAATGAACGGTCAGACAAGTAACTGGATATCCAGTCAAGAAAAACCCCTCGAAACCCCATACTGTACAGCTTATTTGTAATAAAATTGAATTGCAGACAATCGAATGCCTGTGATTCATCAAAGAACAGTCCCGCAACATATAAGCCATCGTCCAAGCAGGTATAAATCACCTCAAAGAATTGGCAAGTAGCACTTTGCGTTGATTTTCCACGTAGAAAACCATGTTGGCAGTTAGATATTATAGAATATTTGTTCAAATAATTTATCATTCTACTATGAACAATCCTCTCAAATACTTTTGATATAGTGCTCAGTAGAGAAATTGGTCGATAGTTAACAATGTCAGATGGATCATCCTTTTTATGATTATAATGTAATAAAACTGACGTCCTAATTTTGAACTATGAAAAAATCACTATCTACAGATTAAATTATACTATCTAAATTGCATTTGAAAGCTAGAATGAAAATGATTATATCAGTAGTTTGAAGGTAATAGTGTCTTCATTGAAACTCTAACTACGTTTCTTCAAAAGAATAGAAGTGCATCACGCTAATCAGAAGTTTCTAATTCGCCCCTGTCTCCAGGACGATCGCGGGGTAGGGACGAAGTGAAAACTAAGTAACCCAAAGGGGCAGGGGAAGAATTGGAAGACTGCGCGAATTAAGCAAAGACTCGGGTTTTTACTTCATTTGCATTCTTTCTTGTTTTACTTATGCCTTATATGATCGTCCGACGTACGGTAAATTTTAAATGAGATCTCAAGATTTAGCGTCTCTCTCACACCGCTCGTATGTGGGGGTGTAATCTCAATTTATAATTATTCATCTTAAGAGTGACTGGGAGATGTTGCCCTTACTTTGCCTTGCCAAGGGCGATAAAGTTATTTCCAAGTAAATAAATCCCGATGGATACTGGTATGTGAAAAAATTGACGAGAGTTTCATTTTAAAGGTTATATATTTATTTTTCAGACTTCAAAGGAAAATCAGGGCTGTAGTAGATTTTAATATTCAAACATAATTTCGTGCTTTATTTCAAAAACTTCATACGTATGCATGCGTACCTTTGGAGTACGCTTAACGCCATGCGTACTTCTGAGTTAATTAAGTAACTATTTAGGGGTTCGCTAATACAATAATCTCAACCAATAATATGATTTTTCAGGAAAATAGGTAAAAACCTATTGACCACACGTGATTTTGACAGGTCCGCCATGTTGGCTGGAGGACAAACAGTTGTAAATATAACCATTCACGACTATCAGTGTTCTGAGTTGTTTGTTTACGTTTATTGAAAGTAAAAGTATTAAAAAACTTTGAATCATAAATTTATATTGAAAATGGAAAGAAGTACTTTTTATCAATCACTTCCTGCCGATATTAAGAGCCGCTACGATCAGAAAATCAAAGTTATTGATGATATAGACCCCTATCTCTTGGAGTCCAGCTCTCAAGATTTGATATCATTGTCATCAATTCCAGTAATATCCATCATCGATATGGTTGATTATTTTATCCTCACCCACAGTTTTTATACTGGACGGCAAATGAAAGCATATAAAAGCTTGCAAGGTTTCAAATTGTATGAAGCAGGACTAGTCCAAGAAATTTATGGGAAAAGAGTGAACGAAACAGCTTTTGTAGTTATTGGCAAGGTAAGATGTATTTTAATGATATTCATTAGGTTTATTCTCATACTAATCAGTGTTCTTAATTGTTATAACTAAAAGTAAACTTTATATTTCAGGTGAAACATTCACAACGTCTCAAGGAAAAGCTTCTGAATTCATGGGTTATTATCCTAACTGACGGTAGTATTTTCAGTGGACATTGCACTTGTATGGCAGGCTTAGGAGAAGTGTGCAGTCATATAGCAGCAATTGTTTTTCTCCTTCACACCCGCTTTCAGTCTAAGGATGAAGAAGCGTGTGCCTCAAAGCTGTCAATGTGGCCTGTCTATATCTTCATATTGTTCCTCCAGAAAAAATAAATATACTTTCATAAAGGTACTAATTTGCTGTCATATAACAATTACAGCAAAATCACTATATACCTGCTCTACTTGCTTTTTTCGTTTAACCGAACGTTTAAACCTTGTGACTTGAGTTTTACTAACAGGATTGGCAATTGTGTACCCCATATTTTGGGTTGGAATCCAGTCAGGGTTGTCTTTATCCAATAACTCTGCAGGAGTCCCTGAAAAATATTTCAAATAAAGAGTTCATATTTTTTCACTTATTCAAGTAAACTTACCTGTTATAAAATGTTTAGAATAGACTCGTGTATATTTCAATTGATTTTCACTAAAAGGTCCCCTTTTCAATGCTTTAATCCATCTCTCTTGCCTTTCTCGTGATACAGCATTTGAATAATCACCAGCATTCTTGGGGACAGCAGGGATTCACAATTAACCACGGCACAAAACGATGGCATTTTCTCTAATAAACTCCAACAATAATGAAATAATCAGAAAAAAACTTTAAATTCGACAAACAATTCAAAAAGTTATGAAACTTAAATGACAGTTCAGCACAACTGTTTGCATAACAATGGTTTGTTTGTCCTCCAGGCAAAATGGCCGAAATCGCGTGACGTCATATGAAAATGGTCAATTGAAATTTGTGACAGTCTCATCTTAATACATTAGAAAAAGTGCAATAGCATTTTTCTGATTCTTCTCATCACGGAAATTATTTTGAGTTATTAGAAGAGGCATCCAAAGAAGTCGTTGTAGAAGCCAACGGTGCGTCACAAAGTCACAAAATAATAAAATATGAGCTTAATCTTTTCAGAAAAATAGTTTTTGATAATAACGAATATTCATCATATTTGTCTTCCTCCAGTTGAATATTACTATAAATTCAATAAAATGATTTTTGAAACAATCAAAACTTGAGAAGCCATGTATGCAAATGTCCCCCTTCAATTTGTGATTACGAGCTATTAAAAATTCGTAATTACAATAGAATTCCATCAGCAACCCTCTAACAAAAAAAACCCAATTTCTTCAATCCCATAAAAAGGGTTAAACGCGTGAAATCTCCGTCTAGATTTTCCTGCGTCCCTTAAGTCCTCCACTATAATTTAACCCTTCAGTGTTTATCCGCCCTACTGAATTTTATTTTATTTTAAAATATCATTGGCAATGCTCAAGGGTGATTTTCAGAATTAAATCTTTCACCCCTGTTTTTTATGGTAGTCGCAAAGGGCATTCGTCTATTTTACATCAACATCCTCATCTTAACTTCATGTGATGTAAGTTTATAAACTTTTATGCTGAACATATCAATAGATAAAAAAAAAATTCATAATTGTTCTCTGTTTGAGAAAGCCTATTTTGAAATTTATTTCTCAATGATCCCGGAGATGATTATGAATTTATTTTGGAATTTTTAAACTATGTCTATATTCTTTTCAAATCTTTTTGTTAGCACATTTTTTCAAATTTACTGGAATTCATGATAGAATGAACAACTAACAAACTATAGTTTCTTCATTATCTCAAATATTTTGTCAAATTAACGACCAAATTATTTTGTTGGATGAATGCTCACCTATCTCCGCATTATGATATAATATTATTCATTCAGTATTAAACAGATGATAAATGCTTACTTATCTCTGCATTATGATATAGTATTATTCATTCTATAGAAAACAAATTTTCATAATTTCTTTTTTAAGCATCAAAAACTATTTTATTTATATACGATATGTGAGTTATTATTAGCTAATGGAAAGCAAAGCTCGTTTAACGAGTCAGATGATCAATATACTCCGGCTTGGAAGCAACAAATATTATAATTCTTGGAAAAGTAAAAAAATATCATGTTGCATGGTCTTTCAAGATATCATCGAGAATAGCAAATGTTTTGAAAATTGTATTTCGGAGCAACGAATATCTGAAGACTGTATCATTGAATATAAATAATTTCAAGTAAAAACATCTTTAACTCAAAAATATGTCAAGTGAACAATCTTTTAAGACATGAATTACAAATACTTTTGTATCCAACAATAACGAAATATATAACATAAAGTGAACAAGAAAAATTTTTCACTAATTTAACAAAATTATCAAACAACTGTTCAAAGGATCTGGTTATATGTATTTCCCGATGAAAATTCTACATTTACAATCCACCAGTGAATTATAGAAATCGTCAAGTCACCCCGACTCAAAAACTGCATACAGCTGTTTCGATCTTATCAGATATCATCAGTGCAGCTTATTCAACTCGGAGTTACATAATAAATTTCTGATAGTTATATATTCTCCCGAAGGGTTCTGCATTTTCGATCTATAGGGGGATCCATTAATAACGTGGGATAATTTTGGCGATTTTACGATCCCCCGCAATTTTATACTGTTTCTTGCGGCAACAAAATTACGTGATATTTGCCGAGACCACCCCCTCCCCCACGTGAGATTGAGTGAGATTACTCGCGACTCCTTCCCCCCTAATTACATCACGTAATTCATGGATGTCCCCTAAGCGGTGAATTGTTGGTTTCCAATATCCTTGATGGAGGGCACTCTGGTTGTTTTCCAAATAGTAGTCTCGACCGCGATTTTTATTGGAGAACATTTGAAAATTTGTTAATTCACTCCGAGTCAAATAAGCTGCACTGATGAGATCTAATAATATCAAAACAGCTGTATGCAGATTTTTAGTCGGGGTGACTTGACGATTTCTATAATTCACTGTTGGATTGTGAATATTATATAATATATATATATATATATATATATATATATATATATATATATATATATATATATATATATATATATATATATATATATATATATATATATATATATATATATATATATATTATATATATTTATATATATATATATATATATATATATATATATATATATATATATATATATATATGATTATATCTATATATATATATATATAAACAGGGTGATTCATTAAGGGTGGCGACCGGCCGTATCTCGGAAACCGTATGTCCTAGAATTTGGGAAAAAAAGTCTTATATAAAAATATACTCTAAAAAAATGATTAAAAATATTTTTGAGTCCATAGTTTTCCGCTAGGTGGCGCAATCTACAACTTATAAAATATAATTGGATTTTTTACGAAATATTCCCCAATTAAGGCTGGTAAAAGAAAACAATTTTAGAAACTACTGTCTTAACTCTACAACTTTTGTAGAAGTCATTTTTCTGTATTACCTGTTCTGAAATGGTGGGGGAAGTTCGTTTTCTTTGAGATGAAAAGACTGTAACTCCATAATGCATGAACCGATTTTCGTAAACATTGACTCTATGCAAAGAGTATTGAATGTAGATTTCAGTAAGAAATAACAAAAACACTTTTAATTTTCCAATCGGCAACTAGAGGGCGTTATGTAACACCTAGCTCTATTTATGATTTTTTTTGAGAAATTTCAAATGCAATGCTATAAATCTAACTAGCTAACAAAAAGCCAAATTTGATGACTTATTGACCTGTCAAAACCGCGAACTGATATCTCTTTTCATTCCAAAGATATTGGCATTTTTTGATGATAGTTGATGATTGTTGACTCGCCCTGTAAGGTAGAAAACAAATTATGTTGCTAAAATTGTTTTGAAAAAAAAATGACAAGTAGAACCGCATCATGAAAATATTTACTAACATTACATAATGAAACAAAACTACTCCGGTCAAATTAGACCAAAAAATAGGAGTGTTGTTTGCAAAAATTCGCACCCAGCTGAAAATTAGTAGGACTGTTCAAAACATCATTATAAATTAAATCTAAAAAGTCCTCATCGATCCGATACGTGCAAAAAATGTAATCGGGGTCGAATATCACAAAAACGGGTTTTTTTGCGATTTTCAGCAAAGCATTAAGTTTTATCATGAAATTAGTCTAGACAAAAATTGTAGATCACCTAATTATCTATAAAAAACGTTTGAATAAATTTTTCATTCAGAGCTACCGTTTTTGAGATTAACGATTCAAAAAGTTGAAAGAAAAAAACACTAGCTCAAAGGTGGCGTTGAAACGTGCATATTATGATGATTACAACTCTTTCGACTTTTTGAATCGTTATATCTCAAAAACAGCGACTCTAAGAAAAAGTATTTTGAAATTTTTTATAGATAATTATCTGATCTACAATTTTTGTCTGCGTTAATTTCATGCTGTTGTGAAATAATATGATAAGGATGCATTTTATAATCCCTTAATATTCTTTGCAACAAAGAATAATTCAATCCCAGATCTCCTGCAATTTTTCGAAGAATCAAATGGGGTTCAGACTTAACTAACGCCAATACGTTAATAACATTTTCTTCATTGCGACTTCTACGTATCCTATTTCTTAATGCAATAGGTTGAACATTGCCGTTTTCTCGCAATCTTTGTGCCAATATTTTGAATAATTTCCGAGAAAGCACCGTCCTTAAGGATATCGTATCGCATACTCCCTTCAGCAATTACTACATTTTGTAGACTTTCAAAATATACACTGACCATATGATATGCCTCTTCATTTGAATAAAAAGGCATTATAAAAGAGTTCGTTTGCAAACAGTCAGAATAAATTTGACAGCAATAAAAACTTAAAAGTAAACAATCATAAAACATTAGTGTCATTTCCATAGGTAACTTGCTGACTTTTGAAACATCTATCTCTCAACAGTTTAACATCATTCGTAATATTGCAGCTCGTCCATGAACATAATTTTAAGAGACAGTTTGAGAGATTTGGGATTGAATTTTTACCCGAAAATTTTCATCCGAAATAGTTCAAAGCAAATACTGGCAAGCATTTTGAGTATTTAAAATAATGAGATAGTGGGAGCGTTTTGTAAATTTCTATTATAAGTAGCTCCCTTAGTTTTGTTTCATTATGTAATGTTAGTAAATATTTTCATGATGCGTTTCTACTTGTAATTTTGTTACAATTTTAGCAACATAATTTCACTTCCACTTTACAGGGCGAGTCAACAATCATCAACTCTCATCAAAAATGCCAATATCTTTGGAATGAAAAGAGATATCAGTTCGCGGTTTTGACAGGTCAATAAGTCATCAAATTTGGCTTTTTGTTAGCTAGTTAGATTTATAGCATTTCATTTGAAATTTCTCAAAAAAAATCATAAATAGAGCTAGGTGTTACATCACGCCCTCTAGTTGCCGATTGGAAAATTAAAAGTGTTTTTGTTATTTCTTACTGAAATCTACATTCAATACTCTTTGCATAGAGTCTATGTTTTCGAAAATCGCTCCATGCATTATGGAGTAACAGTCTTTTTTATCTCAAAGAAAGAGAACTTCCCCCACCATTTCAGAATAGGTAATACAGAAAAATGATTCCTACAAAAGTTGTAGAGTTAAGACAGTAGTTTCTAAAATTGTTATCTTTTACCAGCCTCAATTGCGGAATATTTCGTAAAAAATCCAATTATATTTTATAAGTGGTAGATTGCGCCACCTGGCGGAAAACTATGGACTCAAAAATATTTTTAATCATTTTTTTAGGGTAGAGTTTCATATAAGAATTTTTTTCCCCAATTTCTAGGACATACGGGTTCCGAGATACGGCCGGTCGCCACTCTTAATGAATCACCCTATATATATATATATATATATATATATATATATATATATATATTTATATATATATATATATATATATATATATATATATATATATATATATATATATATATATATATATATATATATATATATATAACTAGCTCCCTTGGAAATTTGTTTGATAATTTTTGTTTAATTATTGAAGAATTTTCCTTCAGTTTATGTATATGTGTATATTGACCATGGTTAACTTGAATATTTTTCATGATTTTAGTAATATATATATATATATATATATATATATATATATATATATATATATATATATATATATATATATATATATATATATATATATTTGAATTGCCCTTGTCTCATTTCTATCTATTATTCGATTTCAGGATTTGCCTTCACAAATTTCGAATCATGTTCAATATGACACGTATTCTGGAAAAAACTAATATTCTAGATTTGATTGATGAATGGTTAAAGTTTTGAAGATGATTTTGAGTCATGTTGTTCTTTAGAAAAATTAAATCTGTACGAATTGTCCCCAAATGTTCTATAAGAATCAGTTCTACCGTTTAGGTATTTTGTTGAATTTGTTGGAATATGATACAAACACATTTCGAAGCAATAGGTATATACAGATTCTAATTTTCCAATAAAAAATATGAATCGAAACACAACAATTAAACTAACTTAATCACAAACAACCCAAATGTATCTACAATATTCATCTAACTAACTACCCTTCCCTCCAATAGAGTAAATTGAAATACAGATTCAATTTTATCAATACAATCAACATATTCAGGACACCCAACTAACTATCAATGCCATCCACAGTATTAATTTTTCAAGAATAGGTGTAATACTGAATTTAGTCGAAATCGCTAGTAATTTTGTTTCAAAGTCAAATTCTTAAATTAAATAATTCTGAACTTATTTTGTAAATACATCACGTGGGTAAGAATTTCTATCGTTTCCCTTACCATCTTATCTTGGCAGACCCGACTACTGATATACTTTTTTCGAGAATTCATGAATGCCAAAGAAATTTTGATCTACTACATAAAAAGAACAAGGAGAATTCTTCAATAATTTGAAAAAATTATCAAATAACTTTCCAGGGTAGCTTGTTATATGTATAACGCGATACGAATTCTACATAACCAGCTCCCTTGGCAAGTTGTTTGATAATTTTTCAAAAAAAAAAAATGTTCCTTGTTTACTTTATATAGTGTATCAAATTGACCATGGTCTACTTGAATGTTTTTCATCACAACTAATATAACATGCGCCACAGTTGCAGAGTATACATCACATGCCTGGAAGTGTGTATTATATTTTATTTTTCACTTGTATATTATATGTTTATTTCACCTTGGATACGGTTGTTATAACCACACTCATTATGCCCTAGGCTATAATGTCCGCATTTGCGGGCGTTATGGATCATAACGACCGCTAATTGTACGAGGAGAAATGAAGCAAATTTTATTGATTAAATACTTCATAATCCTTGTCGTATACGACCCTGCATTACTCCGGCAATGAATTATTCACAGCTTAGGCTGAATTTTCTATGACATTCTTGGGTGAATTAATTTTCATTTTCATTTTTTCTATAAGACAACACAAAGAAAGCAGAAATGACATTAACTAAATATGATGACAAAAATATTAACAAACTTCAAAATATCAACAAATGACATGCCTACTATGAGAATGAAAATGGATAGGAGCGATGAACCGATTTTAGAATCGCTTTTTCATTATAATAAAATAATTATTTTGCGCCCTCGGGCCAAAGGCCCTCGGGCCGAATGTTTCCCTCCGGGCGTAAGGATCTATATAACGCACTTGGTACATAAATAACTATCTTTA
This sequence comes from Cynegetis impunctata, assembly GCA_030704885.1. Taxonomy (NCBI): domain Eukaryota; kingdom Metazoa; phylum Arthropoda; class Insecta; order Coleoptera; family Coccinellidae; genus Cynegetis; species Cynegetis impunctata. Next base: position 83,186 of record JARQZK010004368.1, read on the forward strand.
GTTCACACTTTTGAATGTAAAATTTGCGTCTCGTGTTACATATAACCAACTTCCTTGGAAAATTAATAATTTTTCGAATAATTGAAGAATTTTCCTTGTTCACTTTATGTAGTGTATTAAATTGATCAACTTCAATGTTTTTCATGATTTGATTTTTAATTTTGATCTCACAAAGGAGAAACTTACGAATTCCGTGATACCATAAATGAAATTGGTTTCAAAACTTGAGACAGTAATATATATATATATATATATATATATATATATATATATATATATATATATATATATATATATATATATATATATATATTTATATATATAGGGTCGTCGCGTGGTCTGTTTGCGCCCAAGGCAAGACTGTCGTCGGCGCCCCCCACCTCACGCCGGTAAGACGTATAAATTGTGTTGTTCCAGTTTTTGTTCTGGGGTGAAAAACCTGCAGCCATTATAAAATTATAAATAAAAGCGTCATGGACCACCCACCCACCCTACTATATATTTTAATTTATATATATATATATATATATAATTAATATAAATATATATATATATACATATATAATATATATATATATATATATATATATAATATATATATATATATATATATATATATGTATATATATATATATATATATATATATTATATATATATATATATATATATATATATATCAATCACATCATGAAAAACATACTAGTTGACCATGGTCAATTTCATACATTACATAAAGTGAACAAGGAAAATTCTTTAATAATTTAAAAAATTATCAAACAACTTTCCAAGGAAGCTGGTTATACGTATTCAGCAACGCAAAATCTGCATTCACAATCGAACGGTGAATTATAGAAATTGTCAAGTCACCCCGACTCAAAATCTGCATACAGCTGTTTCGATCTTATTAGATCTCATCAGTGCAGCTTATTTGACCCGGAGTGAATTAACAAATTTCTAATTGTTCCCCAATACCAAGCGGTGAATTGTTGTTTCCCAATATCTTTGGTGGGATGGCGCTCTGGATTGTTATCCAACCAGTGTTACTGACCACGATTTGTATTGGGGAACAATTAGAAATTTGTTAATTCACTCCGGGTCAAATAAGCTGCACTGATGAGATCTAATAAGATCGAAACAGCTGTAGGCAGATTTTGAGTCGGGGTGACTTGACAATCTCTATAATTCACTGTTCGATTGTGAATGCAGATTTTGCGTTGCTGAATACGTATAACCAGCTTCCTTGGAAAGTTGTTTGATAATTTTTTAAATTATTAAAGAATTTTTCTTGTTCACTTTATGTAATATATATATATATATATATATATATATATGTGTGTGTGTATGTATGTATATATACTTGGTACTCTTTTTTGTAGTCTACTTAGAAAATTTAAATATTGAAAGGCATTCGCCTGGCTTTTGCATTAGCAAATGTTGACAGAATTTCTTTGAAGTCTTAGTTTTTTGCAGTGTCATTTTTCTATTGCCAAAATGGCAAGTGAGTTCAGCCTATCTTGTGCCGTGGTAGAACGCAAATAAGTTTTTATAAGGTTAAGTTTACTAAATTTTCGTTGGGTACGTTTAATATAGACAGTCACTACAATACATTTTTCACTATTAATGGGCACTCATCCATGCTTACATTGTTTGATTCCAAGACTAAAGCGCCCTGTAAACGATCAAATTTGTTTGACAAACTTCACGTGTTCTTCAAGCAATGGCATAAACGATCAAACCAAAGATCGAACAAATTTGTCAAATTCTTCCTTAGTTACGGTTTTTTCGTTGACGTGACGTGACGCGTTCCATGAAAAATGAGCAGTTCGGTTTTGAATTTAGTTAAAATGCCGTGAATTCAATTTTTCATCAAACACTTCACAACAATTCACACACGTGAATTGTTTGACAAACGCATCAAACAAAGCCATAGACTATCAAATAATTTGACAAACACCCAAAATTTGAGAAACAAGTTTGATCGTTTACAGGGCGCTTAATACAGTCGTCTAAATGCTTATAAAATGGAACCATAAAACGATACAACAAACTTAAAATATTATTTTTTTAACCACGGTGGCGCCCCCCGCAACGCGGCCGCCTAGGTCGCCCCACCCACGCGACGGCCCTGTATATAAATATATATATATATATATATATATATATATATATATATATATATATATATATATATATATATATATATATATATATATATATATATATATATATATATATATACACATATATATATATATATATATATATATATATATATATATTTATATACATATATATATATATATATATAAATATATATATATATATATATATATATATATATATAAACAGTGCTTTCATGATGAAAGGAACAAATTCATTAAAAAATTAGGTTTCTATTTCATGTTAAAATCCTCGGACAGGTCGATTAGTATTTTTATTTGGGCAATTTTCGCAATAAAAATTTTGTATACAGGGTGTCTCATTCAAGAGCTATGGCTTTGTCATTAGTTTTTTTAAAGGTAATACCCTGTATATTATTTCACTTTACAATTCTACGATAAATTCTTATCACTTTTTGTGAACATACCATATGCCTCAACTTGACGGATTCCCAGATTATAACGGAGATAGTGGAGCACCTGGAGATTTAAAATGTGGATTAAAAGTACAAAAAAAAATTTAGGTAAACATTGTCATTAAATCTGAAGAATGAAATTTCACATGTACCATCTGAATTCATTCTATGGTGCTGTATAGTCCGCAGTTTTCACGTTTTTAACGCTCCAGGCACTACACTACTTCATTGTTTAAGAAAATACAATTACTTGAGAGAGAACGTATTGAAGTACTTATGATGATTGGTTTTGGAGATAGGGTGCGTTCACAAGAAGAAGTCTGCAATCTATTCAATGAAAATCATCCTGATCGTCCGCCAATTACTAGATCGACAGTCAGCAAAATTGAATCAAAACTCAGGAGATACGGCCACGTTAGAGATTTACGTAAAGGAAGACCACCGAGAGTATCTGAAGAAACAGTGCTGAACGTTCTACTAGAAACCCAAGATAACCCTCATACATCCATTACTACAATTTCCAATAATTTCAATTTATCAGTAGGATCCGTGCATAAAATACTTAAGGTAAATAAGTATCATCCCTATAAAATTAAGCTGGTACATGAATTATTAGAAGACGATTTTGACCGCAGAGTACAGTTTTGTGAGCAGATTCTTGAAATTCATAATCAACATCTAAATTTCATTACAAACATAATTTTTTCTGATGAAGCCACCTTTACTTTAAATGGCCACGTCAACAGACAAAACTGTAGGTATTGGGCGACCGAGAATCCTCATTGGATGCAAGAATGCCACACTCAGCGGCCTCAAAAAATTAATACATGGGCAGCGATTGTTCGAAATCGTATAGTTGGTCCCTATTTTTTTGAAGGAACACTAAACGGAGAGGACTACTTGAACTTTCTCCAGTTCGAACTCATTCCGGCTTTGGCTGTTTTGTTTCCTAACCCACAAGATCCTGACATACCTAATAACGCGATATGGTTTCAACAAGATGGGGCACCTCTTCACTATTCAATCGCTGTTCGACAATTTCTTGGTGCAACTTTTCCCAACAGATGGATAGGACGGAGAGGTCCGATTGAGTGGCCGCCAAGATCACCGGACATAACCCCATTGGATTTTTTCTTATGGGGTTATTTGAAGTCTAAAGTTTATTTGAATAGACCAAATAATATTGATGATCTAAAAGAGAGAATCAGGCAGGAAATAAGACTTATCAGTCCAGAAGTAATTGATAATGTGCAACGGGAAACATTGAATCGACTTCAAAAATGTCTCGAAGTAAACGGACAACAGATTGAACATATGTAAAAATTAAATTAGTAATTACATTTGTGTGTTTTCATATCGTACCTCTCATTACCCACTATCTCCGTTTCTGGCAATCCATCGAGTTGAGGCATATGGTATGTTCACAAAAAGTGATAAGAATTTATCGTAGAATTGTAAAGTGAAATAATATACAGGGTATTACCTTTAAAAAAACTAATGACAAAGCCATAGCTCTTGAATGAGACACCCTGTATACAAAAATTTTATTGCGAAAAATGCCCAAATAAAAATACTAATCGACCTGTCCGAGGATTTTAACATGAAATAGAAACCTAATTTTTTAATGAATTTGTTCCTTTCATCATGAAAGCACTGTATATATATATATATATATATATATATATATATATATATATATATATATATATATATATATATATATATATATATATATATATATATATATAGTATTTGATAAAATTTTGATTTAAATCTCTTTCGATATGTTGGTAAACACCAGTTTAACGTGAACAAAGAAAGGAAAGCGGGTAGTTGTTGAAAATTCCTAAAGAATACCACACGTGTCGGAAAACTTCCAAAGTAAAAGCTTAAACGTTTCACCGCATTATGAGGTTTCTCCCGACTCTTGGAGAGTTTTAAAACTCGACTTGTAGAGAAGTTTATTAAGTATGTGTACCTGATTTGTGGCCAAAGTCAACCTCGGAGAAAATGCTCGTAAAAAATTGCTGGATTAAAAGTGGGTCTGAGACGAGAATAAGCAGGTTGCGCGGGAAGAATTATACATGCATTATTTTCCACCGTGGTTGGATATTGATCGCGCTTAGCTTAGCTCATAAGTGGTTTTCTTCCTCGCCTAAGGATCTGCGGGATCTAATCTGTGTCATATTTTTCGCGACATTTCTCTGTAGAATGTACTCGATATTAGTAGGATTGCCGAAGGCGCCGAATATTAGACTCTATTTTGATATACCTAGTATGAAATTTAAGAACGGTAAAATTCACATTGTACTTGAAACTGCATACTTTTAGTAACTATTCCGATATTTTAGAATGAAGAGCAGAACATTCAGTAAAAGAGGTCACGGTCCTTTTAGACATTATAAACAACCATGCTATATATTTCATAATAATCCTTCCGGGTATTTAATAGTCAAAGATCCCGTTCTTATGACCATTGAAATATCTCGTGTCCATTTTCTGAGTTACGGTAAAGAATATTTGGTTATAAACAGTCAAATTCCATACTGAAGTCAACCCTCATTCATAGTCTGTTTTCTCTATAAAATGAAACTCATTTCACTACATTTGATATTTATGAACATTCTATGATATATTACGAACTTTAAGAGCAGTTCAATTTACATTGTAGTTGAAATTGATTAGTTACTATTACTAGAATGAAGAGGAGGACATAGTCCAATAATGGTATACCTATAAATACCTAGGTATTTTTCTTATGACAAATAGAGTTTAGCTCTTCTCAACTTGTGATAGTTATATATATATATATATATATATATATATATATATATATATATATATATATATATATATATATATATATATATATAGATATATTATTATTATTATTATGTACTATTTATTTATTTTATTTATTTATTTATTCTTACTCAACTTATACAGTTATTATTATTACCAACACAAATTCAGGCAATTAATTATAAGTAAATACAAGAAGCAATCCATGAAAGAATTATATAATACTATAATATAAGGTCAGGAACAATAAAGTAATGAAAACGTTTAAGTTCATGCACCTAAGTGACTGAACACTTGTGTTGTGCAATTCCAAAAACACTTTACAACGATGTGATCATTTTTCAGACATGTTTGAGCAAAAAATCTCAGCAATTTATCATCTTTACTTATTCTAAAATTTTAATAAAATCTATGTAATTTCGAAAAATAAATTTTTTTGATTCAAGTGAAAAACTTTTTAGTCCAGTCATAAGCCTAATCTGTATTGGCAAGAGATTGCATGCTTTGGGCAAGGTGTGAATGAAAAATCGATGGCAAATTCCTTTCTTGAATCTTTGGGTCGACAGAAACCCACCAGTACATCCACGGGTTTGATATACCAAAGAACTACAATTCCGGAAAAGTTTGTTTTTGAAGGCATGCACACATAAACTATGAAAGTATAGTGTCCGGATATTGCACACATCTTCAGTATAAAGTAGGCTGGTGTGATATCTCCTTTGTTTCTTAAATATAATTTTTAGTATAAAGTTTTGAGTAGTAATTAGTTTCTTTAATGAGTTTCTGTACATACCCCCCCATACAAAGATGCCATATCGAATAAGTGATTCGGCTAGAGACTTGTAAATCAGTAAAAGTAACTTTTGTGAGAGAATTTCTCTTAGCTGGTAGAATTTGTAGATGAGCTTCCTCACCTTCTTCGACAAATAATCTACATGATTACACCACTTTAAATGCTTATCAATAATTATACCCAAGTACTTGACTTCATTAGCCTCCTTAATTTCATCTTGCATATCAGGGACTTTTATACCAGAAAAATCTGGTATATATATATATATATATATATATATATATATATATATATATATATATATATATATATATATATATATATATATATATATATATATATATATGTCCTAAAATTTATTATTATCACTAAAACAGGTACTGAACAGTTTCTGAGTCACGGTAAGAAACATTCAGTCATTATGAACAGTGATTCATGAAGCACACTAAAATCTACCTTCAACTTTAGTTATGTTCTATAAAGTAAAATTCATTACACTTAAAAAATATAATTTAGTCCTCCTGTTAGAGTTCTCATGATCAACGGTAAAGTTTTGCGTTAAACTGTACTAAAAATTGAGTTTGTATGAGAGTAATGCAGGATGAAGTTTACACTCATCTCTAGTTTATTATGTTCTATAAATTAAAATTCATTAGGTACCTACATCGAATATCAGACCTATAAATTCCTTATTGATATGATATGAATTATAGGAAGTTGAAATTTAGATTTCAGTGAAAACTTAATAGTTACCTACTATGATATTCTAGAATGCACAAACCTTATAGCAATTGGAGTTCGGCAAATTCTTCTCGGTTTTGTATAGTTATAGTTCTCGTTCAAAAGTTCTCATCGCACTTAAATTTCTTGCGATGAGTTCCTGAGTTAAACGGTAAGGCATTCCAGTTTGTTATGTACAATAAAAAAACTTACTACACCAAATTGGAGAACATCTATTAAGGCTCTATTGATATACCTATAATGATAGGTAATGATATTAATTGAAAATATGTTTATAACTCAACTTTTGAGGGCTTTTAGATTTTCATTTCCCATTCCAGTATGTCTAATCCAAAAATACTTTATTGAAAACATAATGAACTCACTCAAATCCGTCCATAATATTCATTTGAAAAATTCAAGAGTTTAAACATACATGTTGATCCCCTTGCATGCTACGCCATCAATGTATATAAACCGAAAGCAATATATATTTTTTGAATTAAAAAGGACTGCGTGTTTAAATAAATATGATGATTTTTGAAGAATAGGAAAAAAGTATATCTCCAAAAGTCGCTTTTTTAGTTTACCTATATGTTATCGTCAAAGGTTGATATGCAAAGCCTTCAGGCAAACTCTGAAATAATTTACATTTTCGGCCTTTGACTGAAGTATTTTTAATCAAATCTAGAAGTTGCTAACTTTTCAGTCAAATGTCGAAAGTAAAATGATCTATTTCGATCTTTGCATAGTCGATCCTAGAAGCCACTGGCAGACACGGTCAAACGTCGACCTGTACTTTACCTACTTGTAAAAAGTTTAAACGGGTTTATACGTATTCTCTTGTGGAGTTCCCATATATGAACAATACCTATTTCCAGTATTGATAGAACCAACAGAAATGCTCGAAATGTTTTGGGTATCATAAGATAAAACAGTTGATAGTTTATACAGAGTAGGGACGAAACACGAAACAATAAACACACTTTTTTCGAGGAATCAAATGAAAGAATACAACATTTTTTAAAATTTATTTCGAAGATGGGCCCGACGTTCAGCTGTCTCTAAGAAAAATTATTGTGAAAGATTCTAAATTTTGGAGCCAAGGCTTCATAAAAAGCCACTGCAATGAAAAATGCTCTTCAAAATTATGTGAACGTAAAGGATCTAACGTATTGTGTTAATGCCATACAGGATCTTGCATCGTTTTATTATAAAACGTCGTTTAACTGAACTTGGTCTATGAGGGGTTTAAGACAGCTTGAACGCCGTTTATATTTTGGTGCAAGCAACAATTTCAAATTAAACTCGGTTTATATAAAACTTAGTTTAATAATATACGGTGCAAGAGCTTGATTTACCATTTGAGAATGTAAAATAGTCAATCCTAAGAGCACCGGAGCTTCGCGGTTTGACTTTCACATATACCTAATTCATATACACATTTTCAACGCTCTAACTCAATTTGCATAGTGTTTGGGGATTTTTTTAGTTCCATGCAAAATCGAAACACTTCAGAAGGCTGAAGTTCGGATATGTTGCTCATATTTAATTTCTATATCTTTCTCCATCAGTTTCAATCGGTTTTGAGCTTATGAACATTACCCCCATGCACAAAAATTGAGAATGAAATAATTTAGATTGAATTTGCAAATATTTGGATAGTTTCGTTCTGCATCAGAAACTACCCGAAATACTAAATTCCAGCACATTTTGTCTGATAGAGACCGTGGGAGCTGCCAATATGTAGGTACCGAAAAAAAAAAATATATATATATATATATATATTATATATATATATATATATATATATATATATATATATATATATATATATATTATATATATATATATATATATATATATATATATATATATATATATATATATATATATATATATATATATATACAGGGTGAATCACGATGGATGGCACGTTAGACGTTTCTGGTGAACCATACAACGGATCACTTTGAAAATTTAATGGAGGACATAGTCAAACTTTCTCTACCCAACTAAAATATTTTTGATAATGAGGTGTTGCCACTTCTATTAGAAAGTAGTAGCAACTTTGATTTTTCAAATGGAACATCCTATATATAATATTAATTATATATTAATTAATACAGAGAAAAAAAATTCAGTTATTTTGTTTGCTCGAAAAAGTGACTGAAAGTTGATTATTTCAAATGGAATGCTTTTTTTTGTACTTTTACATGTTCTGCTGATAATTTTATCACACTGTCCAAAAATAATAATCAAATTCATAAGAACTTCGTTTGAATAGTTTTGTTCCATCGTTTTTGAAGGTACTTGCAACTTCTGAGATGTCAAAAATATCGATACTATTAGTAGATTGCCACAACGTTACTGTCAAATAGTGATCATGGCATACTCACCAAATACCGAATAAGGACACCATGTACAAGGAACATTTTCACAAACAAATGCTAATAAGTCCGAAACCTGACTAGTTAGGTATAGGTATAATATACATAGATAAAAAGCAAATTCCTGCAGCTATCCGAATTTTCAATAATATACAGGGCATTCCATTTGAAATAATCAACTTTCAGTCACATTTTCAAGCAAACAAAATAACTGAATTTTTTTACCACCCTGTATTGAAGTAACGCAGATTAGACTGAAGTGTGGGAAGCCCATAAGTATCACCAAACTCCAACCCAAATTTCGAAATCATAGTACTTCTCAACTCAAAGATAACAGCGTTTTAATAGGTCCTGATTTCCGAAGAAAAAAAATGAAAATAATTTTTATTTCGAAAACGGTACCAGATAGGTATAGGAAAATTGTTGGAGATTCTAAAAATGATATTATATACAGGGTGTTCCATTTGAAAAATCAAAGTTGCTACTACTTTCTAATAGAAGTGGCAACACCGCATTACCAAATAGTATATTATGATATTAGGAGAATAAGTGATACTTTATGTGCTGAGTGTGGAAAGTTTGTCTGACGAACGTAGTGAGTCAGACAATCCATGCGAAGCTCATAAAGTATCGTATTCTCCGAATATCATATACTATTTTTTCTTCAAACGTGCATAATTTCATTCGAAATAAAACAATAAAAGGAAACGAAGTTTTCAATAAAGATAACAAGATTGAATCTTTAACTTATTTCACTGTATATTGCCTTTTTGGTATCGTTGTCATGGATACGTACTTGTTTGACATCCATTAAAACAAATATTTCAAATTCGGTGAAGAAAATGAGTTTAGAAATGTGTAATGATCCTCCCGAGGTGGTAGAGGCAGCTAGAATAGCTATGCAAAATTTGCTGCCGACAAAATCTGCTGCAGTATATGAAGCTGCCTTTGTCAAGTTCAACAAATGGTGCATTGGAAAAAAAGAAGTGCAATGAAATGGCACTGAAAATGAAGAGTTCTAGTTTCTGGGTTCATTATTCAATGATAAGGTCCGTGTTGAATTTGAAGCATAATGTAAATAACATTGTAAATGAATTCATAGTACTATAATGTGTTTATACGCTTAGGAGTATAAGTATTTATACTCCTAGTCATATAAATCACACTTAATGTCATTGAGGAACGTCACAGAAGTTATCACTTATATGACGTTTGAAGAAAATAGTATATTAGTTGGGTAGAGTATGTTCGACTATGCCCTCCAATAAATTTTCAAAGTGATCCGTCTTATGGTTCACCAGAAACGTCTAATGTGCCATCCACCGTGAATCACTTGGTATATATAATATATCAACCATAAAAAAATCTCGAAAATCGTGGTCCAGGAGATCTAAAACGGATTCAAAAACTACTCCTGCACCTCCTTGTTAACTTTCGATACAGTGCTCGATAGTCGATTACTTCCAGGGAAAATACGACTAAAAAATGATATCGGTTCTGATGTGCTTCAGATGTCATTACCTCTTCGAATCTTCATCTAATAACTCCGATCGCGTTTCGCTGAATTTAATGCAGTGTTCTGTATTTCAGGCAGACGAACGAGACAAAGCCAGCTACGGATGATTCGCGAACATTCTCCAATAGAATTAATAGCCCGCTACCCTGGATGAAAATTAATTTTTATCCGCATATATTCCAGGAGGAAAATCCTGAAGTGGATGGTGGGGTACCCACACCCCTGACACTTTTATTCTGGTTTATATCTTCAATTTCTACGAGCGGACTATTCAGTAATTATTGAATGAGGTATCTGAAAGTAACTCGGAATTTGATTATCCAGTTTTTGAATAATTCAAAAAAAGAGGTGGAGATTTGGGAATGAATAACTTGAAGAGAAATTCTAGATTCTGAAGAACTGAATTGAAATAGTGACTTAAAACCTTTCTGCATCATCAAAATGAAATGCACATATGTCATAGTAACCTCAGATGTAATTCATATATCATTTGTGTTTGCAAAAATATCGCATATGTGCATTTACGAAAAATTGTCTTTTATTCATCTTGCGAATTGAAACACTTTGTATATTCACTTAATACCATAAACTTCATAATTCTATAAAGAGAGATACATATATTCATATATACATACATATATATATATATATATATATATATATATATATATATATATATATATATATATATATATATATATATATATATATATATATCCGTAGCACTATTTTGATTCCGTACATTAGCGTTAACACATATCATTTTGACTCCACGACCATTTTGACTCCGTATATCGGATGCAAAATAGTTTTGGCCAATTTCTGCGAGATAAATTACTCTATAAGCACGATTTTTAGTGAGATGCTTTCTGTTCGTCCCTTGAGTCTACCATATTATTTTGGTTCAATTTACTGCAACCAAACATACGTCATGTGTAAAAGTAAAGGAGTCAAAATCGTTCACTGAAAGTAAAATAATATCTAATTTTAGTTCACACTATCTACGCTAGGGGCAAAATAAATATACGCCTGAGAGTATATTCATGTTCGATACCTCACACTTTGCGTACTATTTTGACTCCTAAAATCGCAACACTGTGATGCAGGCAATCGTACATAAATAAACTGGAATCTTATGTTACCATGTAAGTGATGCTGAAATGAATACTTAAGCTTACGGCATATTTCGCATTTGTGAAGTGTTTCTCAATATTAAAACAATACAATTGTTTTATTATATTATTATTATTATTATTATTATTATATACATTTATGAATGTTTCGTAGACAACTTAAATAAGGACTTTTTATAACTGATGTAATATTTTTTTGAAAATTTCTTGAATTTCCAGGCAGAACAATATTTTTTGTATATAGATTGTATATTTTGAACACATTTCTTATTTTTTTTGCGAAACATTAGATGTCAGTATCAATATATTAATAATATTTATTTTCACATAAAGTGAACACGAAAAATTGTTCAACAATAAAAAAAATTATGGGTTATTGCCACATTTCATGTTCCTAAGTCCAAAAATTAGTAAAAGTTGAATGAAAATTCAATAGCATAATGAACTTTTCTGTGAATAACAGGAAACTACTGTAGCTACCGCAAACTAAGGACGAGATTTTCACTTAAATTTTTCTACAATAATGATTTCGCTGCATACAACTCCGTTATTTGTACCTGCAAGAGGTGAAAATGCAAAATGGTACTCAAGTCGTGTTTTCCGCCCGATTTGGGCATCTAGCGAAAAACAGTTTGTTAATAGTTTTTGCCTAGTATATTCAATTCGAAAAAAATTAGGTCCCATTTGAAATGAACAGTTAAACATAAGAAGAAAATCACTCTCTCAGTTTTTCCATTTGTGAGATCTGTTCATTAATTTGACTAATAAATCAGTATGAAATCTAGAGCAGTATCAAGCTGGATATTCATATTTTTCACAATTCCGGAATTTTGCCGTAAATACTTTCAAAAAAGGTTATTCTTCATAAATAATTTTCATTTTTCACAAATCGACAAAAAGTTAAAATATCAAGAAGTAATATTCAAAAAAACTACCAATGTGTGTTCTTTTGTTTAATAATCACTGTAAATTAGTATGCGTTTCATAAATTCCATATTATTTTGGATATTTATTTTACCAATGTTTAAATTAACGTTTCTTAATACGTAGGCAGCAGATGTACTACCGCGCGATATTTCTCGAATGAAAAATAATAGAAATCAACTTCATACACATTTCGGAATTCATTATAAAGGTTTTTGGCCTACGAAAAAAAGATTATTGGGTAATTCCTTATTAGAAGCGTCTTTATTAGTGATAAGTTATTATTATTAGAAAAAGTTTACACTAATATAGTGGACACTAATAACAAATAATCATCGAAAAGTTTGAAGAAAATAGTTTTTCTTGAATATATGGAAAATAAATTAACTTTTCAATGAAAAAAATACTAAACGTCAAGAAGGAGTAATTTAGAATGATGTCACCACATATTTAAGATAGGATCATTAATTTTTCTGTGAAAAACCAAATTCATTTTCCAATGTATAGCAAATAAGCCCTAGGCTGAATTGTTTATAATATTACTAAAATCACACGCTGCATCGCGTTATAAAATTATATTCATTCTTCTTTACTAATGGACTTTTGAAAGAAAATAAGTTTTTGAAGAGAAAACTCATTTTCTTCAACTATAAATAATTGGTGTTTCAATTAGTTGATTACTTTAACATGAAAATTACTATACATTTTTCTTTTAAATTACATAATAGAGCAAAATCAGTTCAAGTTGATAAAATATAATAAAGAGATTCTGATATTTATTTGTATCTCTTTAGAATTAAGTCAAGTATACTCTAATTTTTGTAATTATAACATAAATTAGTTATATACATTTTTCTGAATTAAAATAACATAAAAAATTTTGAATTTTCTCAAATAAAAAATTTTCATGAAAATTACATTTCAAATAGCTACTAAATCTTCAGCAAATATACTATTAAAAAATAGAAAAAGAATTTTATTGGTAAAATTGTAAATATAAATATTAAAAAAAAAAGATTATTGACAATTTAGCAGCTACAGCTGTATTTGGAATTCAAATTTTATGAAAATTTTTTTGAAAATTTTTAAACATTTTGAAGTAATTTTTTTCAATTTAGGAAAACATAACTGATTAATCTATAATAACAAAAACAAGAGTATACTTTACTCTATTCTCAAGAAATTCGAATAGGTGTTTGATATTTTTTTAATTATAGGTAGTAACTAATTTTGCTCTATAATGTAATTTATAAAAAAAAATTATAGTAATTTCCATTTTAATATTGAATCAATCAAACAAGTGAATACACAATTATTAATGAAATAAAAGAAATGAGTTTTCTCTCCAAAACTCTTCTTTTGTTTTTAACAAAAGCCCATTAGTGAAAGAAATTAAAAACATTTTTATAACGCCCTGCTGCAACGTTTGTAATATTATAAAAAATTTAGACTAGCGATTAGCCGCTATACATACGACATTGAAATATTTTTTATACAGAAAAACTGATGATCGTATCTAAAATTTGTGGAATCATTTTTTCCAAATTGCTTTCCCTTTAGAGTAGTATTTTTTTTATTGATAAATTGATTTATTTTCCCGATAATCAAGAAAAACTATTTTCTTCAACCCTTTCGATAAATTATTTATTATTAGAGCTCCCAATATAAGTTTATGCTTTTTGTAATATTAATTATTAATCCTCAATGAAGCTGTTAGGAATAGCAAATAATCTATTTTTCCTGGCTTTTCACAATCTCCGAGCCCTAGTGTTTCGCTAAGTAAAGAAATCACGGAAATTTAGAAATCTCAAAAACTATAGGAATGCTCTCAGCGTTCGATAACTTAGTTTCGAAATACTTTTCATATGTGAGTAACTAACTGTTGGACGATAAACTATCACTTCAACAATTTGACTAACTATCTGAAAACGCGGCAACGTTGACGGAGGCAAATAAGTCTTTATATGGAAATTAATATACAGAAGGAGGCAAAATAGTAGCTATAACGAACGAAAAGTATACGTATCCGGAGTCAAAATAGTAAGCTTAGTGAAAAGATGCAAAATAGTCGCAAAGTGAAAAATTTCGTATATTCAGAATTCGAAATACAATGATGAAAACTATAGTACCTACTTTCCTATTTTGAAGCTGATTCAATATTCACTGCATAAATGGCCATATCTTCACTCGTTGTGGTGGATGCAAAATAGTCGCGATATGAAAGGAAGCAAAATAGTCCCAGGATGTAAATATATATATATATATATATATATATATATATATATATATATATATATACATATATACATATATATATATATATATATATATATATATATATATATATATATATATAATATATATATATATATATATATATATATATATATATATATATATATATATATATATATATATATATATAGACAACAGAATTCTTCGTGTTAACGATACACGTTCGTGGTAATAAAATGAAGTGAACTAGGACATTTATTTGAAACTAATCAAACAAACCTCCTAGCGGAGCTGGTTATACGAGTTCACGAAACATCGAAATGCCTCCATATACCTTAGGATGGTGTATGTTAGAAACATTAAGTTGTTTATCATAATCAATGGAAATGATAGACAGTCTGTTTCGCTCTTATTTGGGGCTCATCAGTATCATTTCCATTGATTGTGATAAACAACTTAATGTTTCTAACATACACCATCCTAAGGTATATGGAGGCATTTCGATGTTTCGTGAACTCGTATAACCAGCTCCGCTAGGAGGTTTGTTTGATTAGTTTCAAATAAATGTCCTAGTTCACTTCATTTTATTACCACGAACGTGTATCGTTAACACGAAGAATTCCGTTGTCTATTCATTTGCTACCTGTAAAAGGGATAAAATTGGAGCGCTTGTTACTTGCGGCGTGTGAAGTTTGAACTACATCGAAATAGTTGTATCAACTTTACTCCAGCTTAGCGATTATAGTAACCACCTTCGGGTGTCAGGACGTACGAGTTCTCGTTGCCGAAATGTTTTCTTCTATCTGTGGGATGTGGTTCATTTGTTTCCGACTGGTGGCGCTGTGTCATATTTATATGCCATATAGTCACTGGAAGGAAAATATAACGCCGTTAGAAATATTTGGTTGGTTATCACTTTCGATGGATAGATGATACTGATGAGCCCCAAATAAGGGCGAAACAGACTGTCTATCATTTCCATTGATTGTGATAAACAACTTAATGTTTCTAACATACAGCATCCTAAGGTATATGGAGGCATTTCGATGTTTCGTGAACTCGTATAACCAGCTCCGCTAGGAGGTTTGTTTGATTAGTTTCAAATAAATGTCCTAGTTCACTTCTTTATATATATATATATATATATATATATATATATATATATAAAATACTAATTCGTTGGCCTTGTTTCTGTTATATAATTCTGTTTATAAGTTTTTTGTTCTTGGTTTTGGGCACAATGAAAACTTCCTCAATATAAGTTTTAAGTCATCTTATTATGTGACTTAAAACTTATATTGAGGAAGTTTTCATTGTGCCCAAAACCAAGAACAAAAAACTTATAAACAAAATTATATATATATATATATATATAAATAATTGAAGAATTTTCAGTGAGTAATCTAATGAAGGAAATATCACTGGATTGGGTGTTCAATTTTTATGTAGCAATTCTCGAGCGTTTGGAAATTAATTTTCTGCTTCTTCATAAAGAAATGATGAAAACTATTGGGCATAAAAATTTCCTAAAGCTCGAAAATTGTTAAATAAAAAATTGAACACCCTACTGACTACAATTCAATGATACTTCCTTTATATGTATAGATCAATAACATTATAAAATTATCACAAATTCCGAAAGTTATAATGCCCATATTTAAATAGCTTTTTTTACGTTATAGTATGTTTATTCATTCGAAGTTAGCTGATTTTTTCTTACTCCATTCATTCTTATTTAGTGTTGTATTAGATAAATACTCTGAGGAAATGAGAAATATTGTGTAAATTGCAAATGTTATTCCCAAAATGCTTGAAATGATACTTGTATAAACCAAAAAAATTATACTTCGAAAAAAATATATTATTTACTTGTAATAAAGAATAGCTAAGAAATCTTTACCTGTGAAGAAAATTTTGCTTGATTTGTGAAAGTGGAACTTTCAAATAGTGGGAAATTCACAAATGACGAAAAAATCTAAATACAGTATAAGTTGGCTTCTATAAAATTAGAAATTCGAAAAGCAAGCTACAAATAATTCCGTGCAATTAAATGTTTCTGTGGCCCATCCGCTGTTTATTAGGTGGTTCTAATTATGCAAAATGATGAAAAAAAAGGTTAATATATCAGTTAAAATTAACAGGCCGCTCGACTAATGAGGTTGCAGAGTAAATTGAGAATTTAGATGGAAAAGGGGTAGAAGCAGATTGGAAATGCAGATACTACAGCATCTTATGAAAAAAATTGATAATAATTGCTGAGTTTTTTGGTAGTCATAATTTTGATACTTCATATTTACTTTTCTCATGAATATCTTTATTTTCAACTAGTTGTTCAAAAAACTGATGTTTTCGGTTTAAAATACCTTTAATTCATCTAGAATTTCAAAAATTTTTCAGTAGTTTTACATCAGTTCAGATATGTTAATTGTCAATGAAAAACTATGGAAATCGTGATAAATAACATAATATATTAAATTTCTACTGTTTTGATTCAATAGTAAGATATATCGATAGAGTAACTAACTCAGTTGTTCAAGATAATTATTCCGCTAGGTTATTGAAAATTTAATATTTATTTTATTTATTATAATATTCAGTAATTTTCATAATATATCAGCCTCCTAAATACAATTTTTTGAATTATTAGTTTTTATTCAGTATATAATATAGTGTTAGAAGTCTGCCATAAAATCGTCATTTGAATTAAAATAAAATCGCCTGCCGAAAAGTTTGAAGGATTTTAAGATGAATAGCAAATATAATTCAAATTATAATCAAAGTAAAAAAACCTGAACATAAGTAATAAACAAATATACATATAACCAGCTTCCTTGGAAAGTTGTTCGATAATTTTTCAAATTAAATATATATATATATATATATATATATATATATATATATATATATATATATATATATATATATATTATATTTATTTGAATTGTTGTTGCCTGTGAACAATTTTTAACTTTTTGATAATTATTAGCAATAACAGGCTGGGCGAATCTCAAAAAACTCGATTTTATAAAAAAGTTAACGTTTCGCCGCGACATTCGTGGCTTTTTCAAAACTTTTTAACGTTAATTTTTACTAAAATCGAGTTTTTTGAGATTCACCAAGCCTGTTCTTGCTAATAATTATCGAAAAATTAAAAATAGTTCACAGGCAACAACATTTCAGATAAATAATACTACTATATAATATATATATATATATATATATATATATATATATATATATATATATATATATATATATACATATATATACATATAGATATATATATATATATATATATATATATATATATATATATATATATATATATATATATATATATATAATAACCTGCACCACTAAAATCCTTTATAATTAGGCATAATAATACATATATTTCGGATAGTTTTGTTAAAATATTTATTCATTATTCGTAGTAAATGTTTTCATGTTAATTTTCCGAAAATATATTAGGTATATTGAACATGGTTCTAATGAGGGTATTGTTTATGTTCTATTACTATCACTCTGAATGAATGTTGTTCTTCTGAATAGGATCATTGTTAATAAATAATTTTGCTCTCGAAGTAATATAAAAATGAGACTACGATGATCAAAAATGTGTACATTTGGAATTTGTATGCTTTTGGGGCATTAACTATTCGCGAGTTACTATTTAATAATTCTGGTAGAGCTATGTAGCTGACTGCTTAACTAATATTATTCACAATACATCATTCGGTAGAATATATGTGTCATTTCTCTATGTAAATGACTGAAAAAAACTAATTGGATGGTTGGTTACCCTTGTGGTAGTTCATATCGAGTAACTGAAACAAGATGATGAGAAAACACGAATCCTTAAATTAATAAAATAGTTTTTATTTACAACTAGTTGCACCTATTACAGCATCATCCCGTAACTTCTGTTACTCAGTAACTAGATAAAACTGTAACAAGAGAAACTATATTAGTGGTTAAAAGTCTCCTGTTTTGATATTTGACTATTTCAATTATACTGATGACTAAACCACTTGTTCTTCTCAAATTAACATATTATTTGAATATTCTAGGACGCAGAAGTATAGAACATAAATCAGCTATTAAAGCAAGCTATCCCATCTCTGATTTGTAAGAATACATTGTCCCCATTTACTCTATAAATCGTTGATGCATAATAAATTTTTTTTATATCAATCCAATGAGATATGAGGCTTATAGGTATTATTCATCATCAAGATATACAGTGTTACCTTCGTAGTAAAAATCTTGTATTTATTTGTCAGTTCAATTTCAGTACGCTACGCATATTGTACAGGAACGTTGCTAAGTCAGCGTGTCGAATCGAAAGAATCCTTTCATTTATCTGTTATCTTGGGGCCTGGTTAATTAATGAAAGATCATCATCAGTACAGTTCTTATTATATGAACTTTTCATACCGCCGCGCGATCGAGACCACATCTAAAGAACACCGGCATGCAGGGCTGTATTGAACGATGAAGAAGTAACGGAATATCAGCTACACTGCTTTGGAAATCGGAGAAATCTCAGTGCTGGTCAAACGAACGTATCGATGAAACCACTGCTAGAGTATTCTTGGAATATATGCGCTGTTTGGATATATCGTAAGATTAAACAAAAGTATACAAATTGTACTAGTTGACTTAGGGTAAAGAGAGGATAGATGGACCAAGAGGAGTGACGGACCACCACGGATATTTCGTAAACTACGGCAACGTCGATATTTTCTGCGGGAGCACATCTCTGTTAGCACCTGTTGGCATAGAGAAACGCAATTGTTGTTTATTTTGATGTGTTTAAGAACAAATATTTAATATTTTTGGTTTTTCTAGTGTGACAAATTTATGTGCAAATATTTATGATAGAGTTTGCAACCAGCTAGGTAAGTTATATTGCCAAATTGGGTCATACAATAACCATAAGATATCTGAAGTTTATTCCTAACCTAAAATGTTTCGATTTAATCGATTCAGTTAGAATAAATCAGGTGGCCCATCTCTCCTCTCGAAAAAGGAGAGATGGACCAGTCTATAGGAGGATAGATGAACCTGGTGTTTAACCATATGTTGTGTTTTAGACAAATGCCTAATACGTATAAGCGCAAGGTTAATGCACCCCCAAGAGGTATATGGTCAGCAAATGATTTGGAATCAGCCATAATTGCGGTCAAAGAAGGTGCCATGGGTGTTAATCAAGCGGCTATACATTTTAAAATACCAAAGACTACACTTGAACGAAGAATAAAAACCAATAATACAGAAAAACTAATCAGATTAGGGCCGGATTCAATGCTTGGAGTAAACGCTAAATCGAAACTTGCCAATCACATTAAAAGCTTCAAAAAAATGGTTTCTGACCTACAAGACAGGAAGTTCGACAAATGGCTTACAATTTGGCAGTAAAGCTAGGAATTAAGAATATATTTAACGAAAATTGAGGTGAGTAAGTGCTTAACCGCTATACAGAAAAATAACATATTTTAACTATTAGGCAACTGTTTTTTTTTTAAATATTTTAGGTAATGCTGGACAAAAGTGGTTGGAATCATTTCTGAGAAGAAGATCTGACATTGTTGTTAGAAAAGCTGAAAACGTTTCAGTTGCTAGGGCTATAGGGATGTCCAAAGATGTAGTGCATTCTTATTTTAAAAAGCTGGAACGCGCTTTAACAGAAAAATCACTTTTTGATAAGCCGAGTAATATTTTTAATTGTGATGAGACCGGCCTTCAATTAAACACTCGGACTGGTGAAGTATTGGCGGAAAAGGGGTCAAGATTACAGGAAAACAAAGAAAAAGGAATATTGGATCCAATGCATTATATGCAAGCGATGGCTCCACGAAGGCTGTACGAACTTTGAATCCATATGCCATGCTTGTGGTATGAATGTAGCTAAGAAAAAACAAGATGTTGAGGTGGTCCATCTATCTTAATATATGCAGTCCATCTATCCTCCGACTTGGAGGAGAGTCGGTCCAATGTAATGTTATATTAAGATTGTTACCATGTTCTTTAAAATAGTCGTTATAACCAAATTTTACTCTAGGTTTAAAATATTAACATTACTTTATATTTTACCAATTTTGTTAGGTTTATATATGCTTTAATAAAGTTTTAGTTGCGACATTTCTAAAATGTGGTCCATCTCTCCTCTCTTTACCCTAAGTTGATTCTAGGCTATGAATCAATTTTTTTTCACCTTTTTTTGGAATGAAGAAATGCGCAAACTTCCAGTATTGGAACTTACATATCTAGCTGGGAGGTTATTTAAAGAATACTTCAATTATTAAAAAAGTCTGATTCGAAAGTTGAGCAATATTTTCGATTATAATACTTATGTTTGAATAAGCCAATAGAATCCGTGAATTTTGTATAACTACTGCGTATTGATGAGTGAATATACCCTTGACGACGTGGTGTTTCGCCTCGGGACAAAACGTGAATATTTTCGTATTGACGATGTTTTGACGTTTGTCAAAAAAATAATATTTTTTATTCGTTATAGAATTGTATCGAATACCACTCGAGCAATCGAAAATAATCGTTATACTGACCTCGTCACACGACGTATTTTCTTAAAACACCACTCGAGCTGCGCAAAATACGTCTCGTGGCTCGGAAGTATAATCGATTATTTTCGATGCTCTTATGATATTATAACTGATTATATAACTCGTGTATGAATAAGCCAATAGAATCCCTGAATTTTGCATATTTACCGCGTATTGATAAGTGAATATACCCTTGACGACGTGATATAATCGTTTTGGTATTTCGCCTCGTGTCAAAATGTGAATGTTTTCATATTGACGGTGTTTTGACATTTGTCAAAAAAAATTAATGTTTTTTATTCGTTATATAATCGTTACGAATACCACTCGAGCAATCGAAAATAATCGATTATACTGACCTCGTCACTCGACGTATTTTCTTAAAATACTACTCGCGCTGCGCTCTCGTGGTGTTTCGCAAAATACGTCTCGTGACTCGGTAGTATAATCGATTATTTTCGATGCTCTTGTGATATTATAACTGATTATATAACTCATGTATGAATAAGCCAATAGAATCCGTGAAATTTGCATAACCACCGCGTATTGATAAGTGAATATACCCTTGACGACGTGATATAATCATTTTGGTGTTTCGCCTCGTGTCAAAATGTGAATGTTTTCATATTGACGGTGTTTTGAAAAAAAATTAATGTTTTTTATTCGTGATATCATTGTAACGAATACCACTCGAGCAATCGAAAGTAATCGATTATACTGACCTCGTCACTCGACGCATTTTCTTAAAACACTACTCGAGCTGCGCTCTCGTCGTGTTTCGCAAAATACGTCTCGTGGCTCGGAAGTATAATCGATTATTTTCAATGCTCTTGTGATATTATAACTGAATATTCTGAGAATTCCGTATAGTGAATCATGAAACATTGCAAAACACTACGACCAAAAGAAAAACAGACAGTAG
Organism: Cynegetis impunctata; assembly: GCA_030704885.1. Classification (NCBI taxonomy): domain Eukaryota; kingdom Metazoa; phylum Arthropoda; class Insecta; order Coleoptera; family Coccinellidae; genus Cynegetis; species Cynegetis impunctata. Next base: position 105,766 of record JARQZK010004368.1, read on the forward strand.
TTTCCAGTTCATTAGCTCCCATTTGTGCTGTACACTGATAAAAAAATTATTTTCAAATAATTTGTAGTTCCCTATTCATATAAATAGCTACAGCGAGGTATATCTCAGAGCAAGTCAAACACATGAATGTTTTGAATGAACTACAATATTGTTCACAAATTCCTATCATATTTACAAGTTAATGTCGTTGAAAAATTATTGGAGAATAAATCGCCAGATTCAACATAATTGTAAGCAATATACTTGTTGATCAATGTGTCGATAAAACACAACGAAGTGTTTTATTATACAACAATATTTTGTGGATGAATGTGGAATATTGCAATGTTCTTCGACAGTTTTTCAATTACCCAAAAACTTTCCCTGTTCAATTTTGGAAAACCTATTGTTAACAATAGTTTACAGAAATTACAAAGCAATTACAGTAATTTGCCTACAGTTCTGTAATGAATTAATAACCCAATAATGTAAGAACACTACTTTGTGTTGTTATTTTTCCCAGCTATTCCACTGTATTGAAAGTCAACAGTGAGATGAGGAAATGATTCTTGAATCCCTTGGATACTTTCTATATCTGACATATACATATATATATATATATATATATATATATATATATATATATATATATATATATATATATATATATATATATATATAATAAATATCTATATCTATATATATATATATATATATATATATATATATATATATATATATATATATATATATATATATATATATATATATATATACAGGGTGATTCACGGTGGATGGCGCATTAGACGTTTCTGGTGAACCATACAACGGATCACTTTGAAAATTCAATGGAGAGCATAATCGGACATTCTCTACCCAACTAAAATATTTTCGGTAATGCGGTGTTGCGACTTCTATAAGAAAGTAGTAGCAACTTTGATTTTTCAAATGGAACCACCTGTATATTATATTATTTTTAGAATCTCCAACAATTTCCTAACAACTTTCCATAGTATTTTCCTATACCTATCTGTTACCGTTTTCGAAATAAAAATTATTTTCGTTTTTTTTCGTCGGAAATCAAGACCTTTAAAAACTCTGATATCTTTGAGATAAGAAATACAATGATATCGAAATTTCGGATTAAGTTTGCTAATACCTAGGGGCTTTCTACACTTTAGCCCAATTTTCGTTATTTCAATACAAGGTGTTCAAAAAATGCAGTTATTTCGTTAGCTTAGAAAGGTGACTATAAGTTGGTTATTTCAAATGGAATACCCTGTATATTATTACAAATTCGGAAAGCTGCTAGAATTTTTTTTTTATCTATGTATATCATACCTATACCTAACTAGTCAAGTTTCGGACTTATGAGCACTTATTTGTGAAAATGTTCCTTGAACATGGTATCCCCTTGGTATTTGCTAAGCTTGTCATGATTACCTACTATTTGACAGTAATGTTGTGACAATCTACTAATAATATCGAAACTTTCATCACTTCAGAAGTTGGAAATACCTTCAGAAACGATAAAAAAAATTTATTGAAATTAAGTTCTTATGAATTTGTTTATTATTTTTGGACAGTGTGATAAAATTATCAGCAGGATATAGAAAGTTCAATGAAATGTATCCGAATCTACCGCCAATGAACCTCAAGAAATTTATACCAATGATATCCGGCTTCTTTTGTGAAATTTTCACTGCACCAAAAATGACAATTTTTTCTATTGAAAATTCCTTCTCTTGAAAATTTTGATTCATCAGTCCAAATCATTTTATTTAAAAAAAATGGATCTTTTTGAATGCGTACCAACATCATTTCACAAAATTCAAGTTAAGGGTATTGAGGCTTCATTGCTTTAATTTTGGTGAATTTGTAATCATGCATGTTATGTCTTTTCAAGATTCTTTTAACAGATGAAAATTTTAAGCCAAAATCTTCTTCAGCACTTCTTATCGATGACTCCGGAAATGCGTGAAAATATGATAGGACATTAATTTGGTTGTCTTCGGAAGTTACGGGCCGATGTACATTTCTTAGTGCTTTTAAAGTTGATTCAAATATTTTGAAATTGTTCTGAATTCGTATAAATTTCTTGAAGTTCATTGGCGGTAGATTCGGATACATTTCATTGAACTTTTTACATGTCCTGCTGATAATTTTATCACCCTGTCCAAAAATAATAAACAAATTCATAACAACTTCATTTCAATAAATTTATTCCATCGTTTCTGAAGGTATTTCCAACTTCTGAAGTGATGAAGGTTTCGATATTATTAGTAGATTGTCACAACGTTACTGTCAAATAGTAGGTAATCATGACATGCTTAGCAAATACCAAGGGGATACCATGTTCAAGGAACATTTTCACAAATAAGTGCTCATAAGTCCGAAAATTGACTAGTTAGGTATAGGTATGATATAACATAGATCAAAAGGAAATTCTAGCAGCTTTCCGAATTTGTAATAATATACATGGTATTCTATTTGAAATAACCAACTTATAGTCACTTTTCCAAGCTAACGAAATAACTGTATTTTTTGACCACCCGGTATTGAAATAACGAAAATTGAGCTAAAGTGTAGGAAGCCCCTAGGTATTAACAAACTTAATCCGAAATTTCGATATCATTGTATTTCTTAGCTTAAGATATCAGAGTTTTTACAGGTCTTGATTTCCGACGAAAAAAAAACGAAAATAATTTTTATTTCGAAAACGGCAACAGATAGGTATAGGAAAATATTATGTAAAGTTGTTAGGAAATTGTTGGAGATTCTAAAAATAATATAATACACAGGTGGTTCCATTTGAAAAATCAAAGTTGCTACTACTTTCTTATAGAAGTCGCAACACCGCATTACCGAAAATATTTTAGTTGGGTAGAAAATGTCCGATTATGCCCTCCATTGAATTTTCAAAGTGATTTGTTCTATGGTTCACCAGAAACGTCTAATGTGCCATCCACCGTGAATCACCCTGTATATATATATATATAAATAAATATTTATATATATATATATAATATATATATATATATATATATATATATATATATAATATATATATATATATATATATATATATATATATATATTTATATAATTCATTACAAATTGATTATTGAGACGTGTTTTCATAATCTAGACTTTTAGGGAGGGGAGTGGCGGTAAGATACATAATTGGAAACTTTTCAAACTGGTAACAGAATATGTGGAAATTAATTACGAACAAAATATTCCAAATTCAGATTTCATGGGATAGTTTGAAGGTTGTATGAAACTAAATGAAACCATCTCAAAATTGGATTAGAGGGTAGAAAACTGGTATGTGGATGAAGGGAAGTACTATTTGGCGGTATGAACTTTTTAGTTTAACCGCCACCATTTTAATGTTCAGCAATTTAGTTTTCTCTGGGATTTTGAGTTTTTCGTAACTCCACAGCTCCTCCAGGTTGAGTAAGAGGGTTGAAAATCCTTACGTTGCGTTTATATTATGAAAGTATTTTTTGGCGGATTGAACTTTTTGTCCACGACTACCCTATAATCCGTACATTACGGATGAGCTTTCAAAAGCATAACGATGAGTCATATTACAACCCGTGTTGAATAATGAATCATTATTGAATAGGTTGAAGTAATTATCAAACGGTTGAATTCCAAATTGGAAATCTAAATCAAATAGGAACGACCGACCAAAACATTGATTCATCTATAAATTCAATGCCTTCGTTTATTTTCAATAATTGTTCTGTTAATATTGATATAAATAAATAAATGAAAAATTATCTATTTCATTTTTATCAGAGTGAAAGAAAGGAATGGAATCAATGTCAAGTGAAATAGTTGACGTTTACGTGAGTATGCAGCTTTTAGTGAACACAGAAAATGTTATGTCAACGCTTCTGATAACTATTTTTATTGTTGAAAATGCAGATTATTACTATTTTTTTCGAAGAAGTCGTGGACAAAGTATAGTATTCTACTCGCACAAAATTACAATTTTTCACTCGGGTGAATTGCGACACGAGCCGCAGGTGAGTGATAAACTTCACCCCCGTGAAAAATAGCAATCATTTTGTGCTCGTTGAATAATATACTATTTCACCATACCGACATGATTTCATGTCTTTTTCTGAGTTTTAAAGTTTTTGCTCATGTCCACAGCCCCTCCATTACGAGAATTGATAATTTGTATAGAAAAACGAACACAAACGAAAGGAAATATATGATCTCAATTACTGACTTCTGATGCTGCCATGTTTTACTTGTTGAATTACTTTGGTAAAAGTTTTGGAAAATGAGAAATTCAATATAATACGTTAGTCAACAGTCCTTCGGCAGACCATTGCGATTTTAATGGCATGACGACAGTATCAAAAAATTGTCGATTTAATGGTTTTAGTTTAATTCATACTAAAAAATTTAAAACAACGCTTTAGTTTCATTTAAAAAATTCAGATCATTGAGATTTTCAATAAAATAAAACATTAAAATACGGAAATCGGCCATTCTGACTGAAACACCAATCACAACGTATGACGTCACGCTTAGGTAAACTCCGCTGTCAATTCTCTCATTAATTGTGTTTTGTTGCTGTGAATATTACTGATTACGCATTTGGATTGATTTTTTATTATTTTACGTGTGGTTTATCGACTCCACTCTACTATAACAATGGAACCAAGCTTTTTTAAAGCAAATAGCTCAAATTTGCTCAGGATTGATGTATTAATGTTGCGCGATTTCCTCCCAACAAATGGAGAATTTTGCTCGTCAGAGTTTAGAAACTTGAGAATTTCCTTTTAAGTAAATTGTATTTATCTTTACCCTGGATACATCCAATTTAGATATAATCAAACCCGTTTTGAACTCATGCGAGTTTATGTTACTTTCATAGGTTATTTTTACAATAAACTTGTCATTGTTTATTTCTGAAGTTAGCTCCCTCACAGCTTGTAAGTTGATATTTTAAAGTTAATAACATGTTAAGACCCGATAAAAAAACTACCTTTCTGTAACTAATAAGCACCTATTAGTACTAGTAGTATTTTTCCTCATAGAAAACACCTAAAATCTGATAAATCACCAAGTCAATGTGTATGTATTTGTTCTAAGTAATTTCAATAATTTCAGGTCTTCAAGACCATCATATGGAGATGATGCAATCAGTTGTGTGCAACTGCAACGCAAAGGAAACATTTGTACAGTAAAGTGCAAGATTTGCCCAGATATATTTATATATATATATATATATATATATATATATATATATATATATATATATATATATATATATATATATATATATATATATATATATATATATATATATATATATATATATATATTTAAAAATCTTGTTATCGACCGTACTTTAATTTAAATATATTAGGATATCAGGTAAGCGGTCTGTCGGGAAATTGAAACTCTTATTTTCTCATCAACTCAATATTTCGTCACCATTTGTGACTTCATCAGGAGTGATACTATAATAAAAATAAATTACATCAATAATGAACAATTTCTGGAAAAACACACAAATAAAACTTACAGGTCTAGAGTTTTGGTGAAATTAAAATACAAACACAACATTCAACGGATGCAACATGACTGAGTAAGAATCAGCCTGACTAGTTTCGGTGCAACGCGAGTGTCAATCTTCGGTTTTTCACCTGGCGGAAGTAATCTATATGTGATTTAAAATTTTGCAATAATCGGTGAAAAACCGAAGATTGACACTCGCGTTGCACCGAAACTAGTCAGGCTGATTCTTACCCAGTCATGTTGCATCCGTTGAATGTTGTGTTTTTATTTTAATTTTACCAAAACTCTAGACCTGTAAGTTTTATTTGTGTGTTTTTCCAGAAATTGTTCATTATTGATGTAATTTATTTTTATTATAGTATTACTCCTGATGAAGTCACAAATGGTGACGAAATATTGAGTGATGAGAAAATAAGAGTTTCAATTTCCCTACAGACCGCTTACCTGATATCCTAATATATATATATATATATATATATATATATATATATATATATATATATATTATATATTTATATATATATATATATATATATATATATATATATATATATATATATATATATATATATATATATATATATATATATATATATATATATATATATCGTTTGGGTTTCGACGTGCGAGCTTTAATCACTTATTTCTTATTATTTTCTCATTTGGAACATGTACAAATACTTTGTTGAGTGTTCTTATTGATGTGTTTTTCCACTGCGGTACTGCACACTACTCATAATTTTTGGAATTCATTTTTATCACACGTGTTAATTTGATGTTTTGTGTACTTTCTTCGTTACGCATAGACACAATGATATGTTTACCTAAGCGTGACGTCAGACCGACGGCATGACACATGCGAGCTGTTTTTGCGCGTTATTGAAATAATATTAAAATAATGGCTTCAAACTTCGTTAAACTAGAGTTTATAACTGAAATGAAGGTTTTTTCGTGAATAGTTAATGTGTACCTACATTGTGGAAGAGTATTTCAAAATCTTTCGTTACGCCTATTATAATCAATCAAATAACTATGTTGTTATCATATTATAGTCTCATTTCTCCTAGCCCGTCCCTGTTTCCGATTTGTATCACTCATCCAGTCTCGATTCCATCGCGCTCTTCGAAACCCATAACCATTCAATAAATCTGCCCCATGGCAGGCACATTTGACTCCGTTAATGATGATTATTGCCATTATCGGGCTAGTAAGAAAAGGTAACGAATTAATTGAAAAATTCATTATGTATAAATAATTGGCCCGTTTCGAATTAAGATGAGAACTGGCCGTTCGGAACGGCGTTATCAAGACCATTAATTAGTTTTATTATGGGAAATACAAATGGGTGGTTTTGTTGTTCAATATAGATCGATTTGTAGATTTGACGAAGTAGCGGATTGAGACGTACCGAAACATCCAACGGATTTATTCTTATTCCCATCGTTACTATACGAAATCGATTTGCGACATAATTTTTTTTTAATGATGATTTTGATATACTTCGAATTGTCGAGCACGTTGTGTAAAATACAGCGGAAGAATTACACGCAAGTTGATCGAGAATGACTATGAAGGAGGAGTTTTTTTGATAATCTTTTCTAGTAATAAATAAAATCGATGTTCATAAAAGTATGACTGATTGGAAAAAAATATGATACTTAAAATGCATACAGTTTGAGAACGAACTCCCTTGTAGCACGTTGACCTCCAATAACTTCGAATAAAAGCTAGATCTGAAAATGTGTAACAGTAACTATCGCCAGTTACACTCCAGACACTTGGCGAATATACGCTGGGCCTAAACATGTGAAACAGTATCAGTATCACTCACGCGTTAGCTGTATTCGTATATGCGTAATGTTATGTGTTTCAGAATACCATCTTTACTACGCGGGCGCCATATTCAGTTTAAAAGAAAAATAATTCAATATGTGTTATGAAAATTTGTATCATTTCGTCTTTCAAGTATATAGATATATCCTTGGGAATTATGTGTATTTTGAAGTTAGGCTTGGTTATTTATTTTAGATTAAATAGGATTTTGAACTGGAAAATTGATTATAATAATCACCAATAATTTAGTATCTATTAGTGTAATAAATTAATTAAAGCAAACACATTCTTTAATATTACTATATATATATATATATATATATATATATATATATATATATATATAATCTCTTGATAATTATTAGCAATAACAGGCTTGTTGAATCTCAAAAAACTCGATTTTATTGAAAAGTTGACGTTTCGCCACGACATTCGTGGCTTTATCAAAACTTTTGAAAAAATTGAAATTTCTTTGACATTTATTGATTTGAAAAAATTTGAATAGAAAAAGACTACTGTGTTTCACTAAACTTTTTCGGCTGTGGCCGTTCTTTGTTTTTTATTACGTGCTATTCAGTCCAATATTAACATTCAAATCTGTCATTATTAGATGGTAAGGGAAACCACAGAAACCTTTACCCACGTCAGGTCTGTTGATATTGGACTAAATAGCACGTAATTAATGACTGAAGACGGCCACAGCCATAATGAGAAATTTTTGAAAAAAAGATAAATAGTACCCTATTCTTTGACTTTTCAAAATCAAAATAATTTGAACCTATTTCGAACATTACGTGGGTAAAGGTTTCTGTGGTTTCCCTTACCATCTAATAATAACAGATTTGAATGTTAATATTGGACTGAATAGCACGTAATAAATAACAAAGAACGGCCACAGTCGAAAAATTTTTGTGAAACATAGTAGTCTTTTTCTATTCAAATTGTTTCAAATCAATAAATGTCAAAGAAATTTCAATTTTTTCAAAAGTTTTGATAAAGCCACGAATGTCGTGGCGAAACGTCAACTTTTCAATAAAATCGAGATTTTTGAGATTCAACAAGACTGTTATTGCTAATAATTATCAAGAGATTAGAAATAGTTCACAGGCAACAACAATTCGAATAAATAATTATATATATATATATATATATAATATATATATATATATATATACCTATATATATATATATATATATATATATATATATATATATATATATATATATGTATATATATATATATATATATATATATGTATATATATATATATATATATATATATATAATATATATATATATAATATATATATATATATATATATATATATATATATATATATATATATGTATATATATATATGTATATATATATATATATATATATATATATATATATATATATATATATATGTATATATATATATATATGTATATATATATATATATATATATATATATATATATATATATATATATATATATGTATATATATATATATATATATTTATATATATATATATATATATATATATATATATATATATATATATATATATATATATATATATATATGTCTGTATTTTTAATTATATAATAAATTTAACTACAGAATTGCTGAAATCCTTAATAATTATGCAAAATAAAACCATATATCTCGGATAATTGTGACAGCATAGCTTTTTATTGTTTCCATTACATATTTTCATGTTAATTAAATATGACCCTAATGAGAATATTGTTTCTGTTCTACTTAATTTAGAATAAACTTTGCTCTCTTGAAAAGATCATTGTTTCAAGTATTTCCATTTGCTCTGGAGAAAATATCCAAATCCTGATATATGATCAATTGTGAATTTTTTCATTCGATGATTCTGAAACATTCTTCATTTATTCAATTATGCATTCGAATATAGTATATAGCGAATTGAATTTTTTTTTAATCGGGGGTCCCATGACACTTCTCGTATATTTGATTTATTTGGTCAGATTTATCATATAATACCTACCACTAGAGATGAAACTTTGCCGGCAAAATTTCTCGATTGTAATATGAAAGTTTGTTGCTTAGGCAATTTCGCGAATGGCATTTGTATCAAAATCACTAGCCATCAGGCAAGTGATTTTGGAAAAAATGTCATGTGCGAAATTGTCTAAGCAACAAACTTGAATGTTACAAGAGAGAAATTTTACCTGCTTAAATTTCATCTCGAGTGGTATTCGACATGACTATTTCACGAGAAAATAAGTCTAACAGTAATATGGTCACATTTCAGAAAGTCAAGGAAATAACGATTCATGTGAGAAATGTCAAAATATTATCGCTGAAATACTAACATAGTAAGTTTTGCCGGCTGCATGTTTTATCGCTGTGAAACGAGAGTAGCTATGGAAACTTTCTCACTAAAAATGGAATGAGTGAAATAGTCAGTTAAATCCATTTCATGACAGATTGATTAAGCATATCAAGTAGCTTTCAGGGTTCTTGTTCATGTTGAACAGTTTACGTAACACTTTTTCAAATAGCGCAAAACTAAGTGAGCACTGTTATTATCAAAATTAATTCGGAAAATATTTTTTCGATTCGACTATATTTTCCAATCTTCTATGGAAATGACTTTTCAAACGAAAAAGTAGGGAGAAATCTGTAGACTATGAGTAGTAGTAAATTTTAGCACACTTCATGCTAAGTGCTTTATAGTAAAAAAAAAACAGCTTATGGAACTCCAAGTCTCAAAAACTTATTTTCAATTCAACGAATATATCAAAGTCTTATATGAATATATATGAACTAATTTTGAACTTAATCTTACATTCCATCTCAGTAATGATTTGCCTGTGGTAACTAGTAGGACACATATGCTTGCAATTGGGGTTTTGAAAAAAAAATTATCAGTTTCTCTAATGTATTTTGAAGCACTTTATCATGAATTATACTAATATTCGAAGCGAAAAACTCTCAATTTCTTTTTTATTATTTATAAACAACTTAAAATTTATAAAATTCTACGAAAAATCGCGTGAGTACAAACGTCATGGGTGCCCATGTTTGTGACGTCATAATGTTAACGGAATTTCTGGTTTTATTTAGTCATGTGCGATAAAGGATTTATAAAGGTTGATTCCGATAATAAACCTGATGTATAACATCTTGTGGAACATTTAAAATCATTTTTTGCGGAGATTTTCTGTAGTATTCGTACACTATGGTACGAAGCTAGCATGGTGAGTTTCAAGGTTAGATATTTATGGATTACTTATCAATATATTGACGATAACAACAGGATTTAACCGATTAGAAGCCAGAACCCTGTATCAGCTGTGTGCTACGATGAGTAGAAATCAACATAGTGACGCAAACGAGCTTTTGTTCGTTAAGGGAACTGTCGGCGTGTTTTCGGTACTGGATTAAAAATAAATTTTTTACTTAATATAACTTTTCAATTAGAGAAAAAAAACTAAAGATAGTTTTGTTATAAAATCTATATATTATTACAACCTCTACAGTTATAACAAAAAAGTTTTTTTTCAGAAACAATTCAATTTTATGTAAGTGTATCAGAAAAACTGCATTGATCTTGTTCTAGATTTTGGTGCTAGATGTTAATTCTTAAATCAAATTCATCTTAAAGAAATTGTAACAATGGCCCTCAATTTTTGTCTGGACATTATAATGAATTTTCTACTTCAAAATCATACGTTATCTATAATCATACTATGATATTATACTCATATCTTTATATTCATATAGGGTATATAACTGAAATTTTACTGGTAGTTACCTCATTACCACTAACCTCAACTTCTACTAAATCACTTTCACAATTAATTCTTCACCCCTGAACAAGATCCACCACCTAGCTGGCATCGCTCCCCCTGCCATCCGTAGGGAAGCAGCTGCACTCAAAGAACGATCAAAAGTAGCAGAATCTGAACGCCACCCCCTACACGGTCTCCAACCGGCCCCTCAGCGACTAAAATCAAGGCGAAGCTTCCTGAGATCGACAGAAAATTACCTGGAACCTAAAACCAGAGTGGACCTTTGGGGGAAGACCTCAAACCAACATTGGATGAAGCCGAATGAAGAACTGGCACCAGGAGGCAGTGAAAACTGGGAAATCTGGAAGGCGCTAAACAGACTGCTGACGGACACGGCGAGATCGAGAGATACCCTAAATAAGTGGGGCTACCCTGTGAACTCCAATCTCTGCGATTATGGAGAACTGCAAACCACGCAACATATGTACACTTGCCCATTGTGCCCTGCTAGATGTACCATAGAGGACCTTATGGCAGCGAAACCGAACGCAATTGACGTCGCCCGATTCTGGGCAAAAAATGTTTAGCTTTAGTATACTTATTATATAATTTATGGTGCTTCTGACACGAATAAATAAAATAAATTAATAGAATAACAACAACGTTTGAGAGTAATTCAAAGAATAAGAGAGGTTATGATGATTTTGACGCTGAACACATACGCATATACACATATGGTTAGCAACACTGTCGTGATGGTCGAGGTCTAACACCTTTTTTTTGGACTAGATTTAATTCGCCTGTCTAAAGTGTCTGAAGATCAAATAAAAAAGTTGAAACTGTTATAAATATTTTTCTATCTAATGTAGGTACTTGAATTAATATTTCCTCCACGTTCACTTGGTACCTTTAGATATTTTGCTTTTTGTACTTCCCTACTCTATTCAATATTCTTGTGATACTTTCATTAAGCTGACATATACTTTGCCAGCTAATTTATGAATTTGCTTGAACTGAGCTATTTGTTTAAGAATATTTCATAATTTTGAATATATTCTTGTTTTCAATTCCACAAGTTTCCTAAACCCCAAATATTTATATTCTGAAAGGTGGTTCATCTAACGCCTGCAGAATTCTTACGGCTAATTTGAAATGAAAAAAATAAAGAGCCATTCATCGTCAATTAAGAACTTCTCCCCTGTTAAAAATGCAAAGTGAAGGGAGGCAATGCGAGTGTAAGACGAAAAAGGGCTGTCAGTGACGTAGGAGATTTTACGAAGTGATAATATCGGCATGTTATTGGGAAATTTATTGACATATATCAACAAGTTAGGATTATGTTACTATAATATACAGTTGATTTTGTTAGTTCAAATAATTCAGTTCACATCAATGCCGCCAATTATTTCTCGATGCCATTTGATGGGTTTAATTGGAAAAATAGTTAAATTGGTTTTTAATTAGTAAAACCGTTAAAAAAAATTTAGTCTTCACTACGGTAGATATATTATATTGAATACAATTAAAATTTGGAATAAATATTCGAAAAATATTTGAATCCAATATCAAGAAGTTGTGTACCCTTAGAGGGCGTTCATTATTAGCATTTGAAACACAGTTTTAATGTATTGGTTATAATCCAAATTTGAAATTAATAGTTGGAAAATAATTAACTCCGTTATCAGGAAAACATCAGCCAAACTTAGAGGATATTCAAAATAGTCTCTGAAAAACACAACAAAACGTTTAAAAACACAATTTTAATCTATTGAATATAATCTATTGAATATAATTTAATCTATTGAATATAATTAAAATTAATAGGCGAAAAATGAATTCTTATATCGAAAATGTTTACTGAAATTAATGTTCGAAATTAACATTTAAAACTGAATATTGATGTAATTAATTAATTTGAAATTTGGAATTAATTGTCGAAATATGAGAAACTCCTTTATAGAGAATACCTTAACCAAACTAATAGGCTTTTCATTTTAAGCCTGAAAAACACAATTTTAGGATCTGACGATTTTTACTTCATGTTACTTGATCGAAAATACTAGTTTTGTCAAATTGAAATAGCAGTTATTGTACTCTCTTGCAATAATAATAATTTATTGAATGAAGAATATGCTACAGTGAATCAATGATGTTTACCAACAAGAGATAAAATTAGTTTTTTTTGTCGAGTTTGCAAGTACATCGACCCAAAATAAATATTTCATCCTGCATACAAATTTGGTTAGTTCAACTGAATACAAAAATCATTGAATAAGAATTCAGGTATTCATCTCTAAATATGCATATGTGTTTTCACATTAAAAGTAAAAATATATCAATTTTATATGAGGTGAGATAAAAAATTTTATTTTCATATATCTTAGTAGGAAAAAATTCTAATCAAAAACTAGACTCAAAATGTCAGGTCAACTTTTCTTGTAATACATCCATTCAACAAGTTGATTTTGAATAAATTTTTCACCCTATTATTGAATAATTCACCACATTTCCAAACGAAATATTGAGGAAAAATATGAAGTTGCTCCAATAATCAATATTGATTAGGGGCATTTGAACCTTATGAGTCAGTCAATTCTCCAACACTGGTAGCTGCGGGGGTGCAAGGGCGTATGTGTGTCCTCACCCTTCTTTTATCTAGAGCCCCCTTGCCTCCCCCACGCCAGTTCTCATTTCCCATCAGCGCTGCCTTCTTTCGCCCTGCTCATTAAGTTTTGTATCGATCCTCTCTGGTCGCCTTCTTCTTCTTCCTGCTTCTTCTAGACTTCTTACGCCGTATGAGAATTTTAATATGCAGTACTGGCTACGCGGCACTCATTAATGCAAAGATTGCTGGAATGTAATAGGTTTTCTTAGGGCCCGCAAATCCAGGAATGGAGGGATTGCGGAGGTGGGATCGTGGGGTGAAGACGATGCGTGGTAGTTCGCGGGATGACGTACGAGGAATATTTTATTTGAGATTGACGGTTAATCCAGTTAATTTGAAAAAAAGCGAGGGTATTCCCTATTTCAGGTCTCATAAAGATACTTCAGTGAAACTGTGAAATTCTAATATCATGCATATATTCGAAAAACTCGAAAATTTATTCGACGTCTTGAAAAGTAGAATAAGGAAACCATATGGAAATTTTCTTTTATTATCTTTTTTGAATAATTATATGGGACTTATGTGAGTGCTTACTGTATGCTATATAACTATAGTGACCTATTGACCTAATATTCCTCAATCAATCAATATATATTACTGAATATTACTGATCTCTTAAATTCGACAAGAAACAAATCTGTGAGCTGCCATGACGACAGACTTCCAGAAAGTCTTTGTACCTATATCTAGGCATCAAATTTTTTTTAGGTAGGTGGGGAAAAAACCTGTCAACATAGTACTTTGATTATTCAAAAAAAAAATTATTAAATTGTACGATATTCCCTAGATCCTTGAGGCGGTCAATATAGAAAACATCAAGAACATCACCAACAAATGATTCAAACATTTTCGGGTCCTCATCAGTATTGTATATGCACCGAGAACATTGATTCAGACAGAAAATTATAGTATGTGACATACAACAACGCCTGCATGCAAATTTATCTGGCTAAACATATGCTCAATCAAAATAAAATCATCTATTTTATCCATTTTTGTTTAAACTGATAAACTATCGGAAAAACTTGAAATGTTACTAAAATTAGAATTCAATAGAATTTTCTTTATCATCCTTGTATTTAACAGATTTCCTTGTAATGATTGAATTGAAACATGAAAACAGTGCCATTCACTTCAAAATTGGTAGTTGATTATAGGCATACAAGAAACTATTGAATAAATAACAGAAAGAAAAGAGCAAATCTCAAATGTTTCTACAAATGAAAATGGCCAAGTTTCACTTAAATCATGATGTAGTTTTACTTATTATCACTAATAAAATTTTTTTTTATCACTATACCAATATGTTACTAGCATTATCTGAGGCAAAATCTATAAACTAGTAACATCTATATATATACATATATATGTATATATATATATATATATATATATATATATATATATTTATATATATATATATATATATATAGAGATATATATATATATATATATATATATATATATAGAGTAGTTGTTATTACAATATATATATATATATATATATATATATATATATATAGGGTGTCAACGAATCTACTCGACAAGTCATTACTACTAGAATAACAATTCTGAAGAAGTTTTTACGCCTACTTCATTTTTTTAGAGTCACTTTTAATATTGGTTATTGTCTCACTGTCATTACCTAAGCGAGTGTTTTCATAAGAAGAAAAATAACTACAAATTATTATGCTCCCAGTTAGACCGGGAGCCGAGAGGGTTTTTGCATGTATCATAGGCCCCACGACGAGGCTTTGGAGGCTGATAGACAATGTTATTCTCGACTTTGAATTCTCGGTATGGCACCCCTAAAGTGTAGCTTTTAGGAGGGGTGAATTTCCAAACGTGTTGTCTATATCCATGCCGCTGGATCATAGGCACTTTGATTCTTGTATTATGTGGTCAAGCAAGTCGCCAAAGTCCGCAAACTCAATATGCCATACCAATATGGCGTTACTTAAGGTCACCCATACTTACCTAAACGTGTAATTTTTCCACTGTGAACATGGATCATAGGCCCCACGCTGTTGTTTCGTGATATTTGTTAACAATGAACTGTAGAACGAAGATATCAAAACGCCATACCTCTGAGGCGTCGCCAAGTGGCCGCCATACATGTCATTTTCAGCAATGAACATGTATAATAGCCCCACTATGAAGATGTGTCTCATTTGTTCATTTTGATGTCCTGAAAAAAGTTCTGAAAGCGCCATACTCATGCGATGTCACCAACGTCAGATATTGGCTTAAAAAGTTGTCACATTTTTATAGGTTATGTGCATCAAAGGCCCCACTGCCATACCGGCATTTTTTAGTGTATTTTTAAGTATAAAACACGAATATATCATTGCCTATGGCATGTCGCTAACGTCAGATATTGGCAAAATTGTCACATTTTTATAGTTTAAGTATATTGAAGGCCCCACTGCCATACCGGCAATTTCAGCTGTATTTTGAATTATATAGCAGGAATATATCACAGCCATACCTATAGTATGTCGCTAACGTGCACAATTAATCGTATATAATTATATATATATATATATATATATATATATATATTTATATATATATATATATATATAATATATATATATATATATATATATATATATATATATATATATATATATATATATATATATATATATATATATATATATATATATATATATATATATATATATATATATATATAAATATATATTTTTAACGAAAAAATATTTTTAACATAAAACACCTGTTTTTAAAGCGCAGAACAATACCTACATTATTATGTATATATGTATATATATATATATATAAATATATATACATATCTTTATATACATTATAATGTAGGTATTGTTCTGCGCTGTAAAAACAGGTGTTTTATGTTAAAAATATTTTTTCGTTAAAAACACAAACAAGTTATGAAATAAAAAAATGTATGCAAGATAAAAGCTTAGCATTTCGAGGATTACACTAAGAGAGAAATTTATTTCATTATAACACTTCGCTCGAAATAATTAAATTTGAACTGATAGCTGACACAGAAAGAATGCAAAATATACTACAGATGTCAATAAAAGTCCAAATTATAAATATTTTTGCCCTTTTTTTTTTTTTAAAAGAGGTGGGACGTGTGCCCTCTCACACCGCCCGACCCCCGTACAATTTGGCTTCATCATCTATGGACATTAGCCATCAAATTACTAAATGAGGGGAACCACTGAAAACTCAGAACGCACACAAACACCCAGGAATACGGTGGGAATCGAACCCACCAACTCCGTCAACGAAGACGGCATAGCGCTACCTATAACTTCTTTTTTGCCCTTTTCGGTAGGTATCTATATATTCCTATTTCTCCCGATCGCAGCTTTTACCCAGATGTTGGAAATTCTGTAATCATAAAAGAAAAAGAGTTCTTTCTTGACCGGACGTTGCCAGTTCGCCGGGTATCGAATCCAACCATTTTTCTGCCAGCATTTTGTGTGAGAAGTGTACGTGAAATTCTTGCCGCAATGGATAAAGACAATTTTAATGAAAAACGGGCCTGTTTTATTTGTAAATTAAGTGATGATAGTGTTATTTCATTTAAACAAGAATCATAACATAAATGTAAACACTCTTTGCAAATCCGCTTTTTTTGTTATTTGAAATATAAAAAAGTTAGTTTGTCGCATGAAATAGATGACAAAAGTGGGTACCATTTATCATGTTATCGGTATTTCAACGATATTGGAAAAAACATAAAAAACACAACTCTCACAACCAGGGCCGGCCTAAGGAGTGTGCGAAGTATGCAGCCGCACACTCAAGCCTTCTGGAGGGGCATTAAATTGACCAATTTTTGTAAAAAAAAAAATTATAAAATTGGAAAATTTTTAGAAACTGATTTAAATATTGGGCAGAAATATTTAAACTATACTCGCCGGCATATATATCATTGGAAGCTTGGACACTAAACAGCTGTACACTCCCCTCCACACCCCTCGCCCAGTGTCGTTGCCAGTTTGTGGATTGAAAAATTAATTCACACAACTAAAAATACCAAGCTTCCAATAATTTGCCGCCGACTATAGGAGGAATTGTGTCTTAAAACTATTACAGTTAAAATTCAATGTAAAACCGAAGATCTACCCGGCTACCACAATGAGTTCTGAAATACAGTAAGTCTGATGCCCTTAACCAAGGTCCAAGGTCAGTAGAACAGTCGTCTCGTGCCGGGACGCGAAAAGTGTTGTGACTTATTTTCCTGCCTTCCTCCCCCGGCTTTGATTTTCTAGCCAATTGGCGTCTGAAATTAAGATCGTAGCGCCGGAACGGCTAATATCGGTACTAGAGCATGGGCCATTAACGGATGGTATTTACGTTCATTTCATTTTGAGTTTTCGAACGTTTAGCTTCGTAATTTGTGTTTTTTTGGACTTCGTATTTTTCAGTGGTTCATTGTGTTTCGATTGAGGACAATATTATCTCTGTTTAACAGTAGATAACCTACCTACATCAAGTTGAAATTTACAGTTTTTATCATTGAACATGAAAATCAATAATAAAATAAAGGGGAGGACGAATAAATTAATTGGTTAGAGGAACTATGTATACATCATGAAAAGGCAGTATGATAGAACACCTATTTATTTAAAAAGTAAAAAAATTTCAAAAGTTTCAAGAAAACATCTCCGACATGTCTACTTTCATTATCAACTGAAGAGGTTTTGAGTTTAATGAACAAAACTAAGTACTTACCAGCAAAACTGAAAGACACAACATGAAATAAAAGAAGAATTAATATGAATACTCTGCTTGAATGATTTGAACGTAATGAGTTATTATATTTTTTGAATTTTCCTGACGTATAACAGCTCTCCTTAAAGTACGGTGGACTTCTGAGAGTCTGTTTTTTTTTATAGAATATCTGTTTTTCCTGGTTATATAATTGAATATTTTAGTTTTTACCTAGCTATAGAGTCAAGTTTTATTTCATATTCTTAATGTTATGATAAACTGTTATTTTGGTTGTGCAAATAAACATCATTTGTTATTATTATTTAATAGTATCTCTGGTTGTTACATTAAAGAAAATACAATTATCTAGAATCTCTGGATGATGGCCCAGGTTCAGATTCCGATAAAAGTGGAAGATTTTTCGTTGGAATAGCATTGGACTTCAAAAACCCTAAGTTTTCGGTTAGCTGAAAATTGCACATCATTAGTTGGTATAATTCAATATGGAAAAATCCACAAACTTACTGCTGGGAAAATAATTATTCTCAGTAAACTGTAAAGAACAACTCTCGTATGTTCACAAGAACAATGAAGAGTTAGGCTTTCATTAGTTTATTTGACACAATAGTGGTTATAGTACAAGGAAGAGTACTGAACATATCAAGTCAATCAATAATGAATCATATTTTCATACATAAATTTAATGTTCTACAAGGCGCAAAAAAGAACAAAAACTGTGTTTTTGGACCTTAAATTTCAAAAAATTCCATACCCCCCAGACCCCCCGGCAGGGGCATAAAATTTGAGTCTAGCACACTTGCAATTTTCGCCTTAGGCCGGCCCTGCTCACAACTCCATGGAGTTGTGAGAGTTGTGTTTATTCATTTGTATCTTATTAAATATGAACTCACATAGGGATAATACCAATTCATATATATATATATATATATATATATATATATATATATATATATATATATATATATACATATATACATATATACATATATATATATATATATATATATATATATAATATATATATACATATATACATATATATACATATATACATATATACATATATACATATATATATATATATATATATATATATATATATATATATATATATATATATATATATATACATATATACATATATATATATATATATATATATATATATATATATATATATATATATATATATATATATATATATATATATATATATATATATATATATTTAGAGTTCATTTGAAGGAGCTCCTGCTATTACTTCCTATGCGTCCGCGGATATAGTTCTATATATGCAAGATATTCTGATTTTCAATTTACGTTGAATACCGTCTAGTTCACCTAGGAGCTTCTTATTATTTGACACCACGAAGAAGCTACGTACAGCAGGTAATGAACGACATTATTTTTCTTTTGGATACTCTGGACCCATGACATTTGCCATAAGGAAGACCAGAACTGTTACTGTCTCTTCAAGCATTAGGACACTTCTAGATACCTGTCCGGCAAAGGTAAGATTAGTATCTAGCCAAAAACTCAGATACCCTACGGTACCCAAAGAAACATTCAAACTTATGGCAGTTAGCTTCCTCATAGTTGTTAAGAGCATAGCCTTGGTGTTCTGAGGATCTAGTGGAACTACTTTCTCTTCCATACAGTGCTGCGACGTTTGCCTAACTCATTAACATTTCCCCGTAGCTACTACCATCATGACCACGTCGTCAGCGAAGCATATAAGTGTTACACCTTGCGGTTGTTTCAATATAAGGAGCCAATCATAAAGAACATTTCACAACTTCAAGCTCAGCATAAAATAAAGGTTTTTGCACTTCTTCAAGTTGAGTGGAAGTTGGATTGAGATGATGATCAGAAAGTGTTTTTGGTGGTATAGACTATTTTCTCTAACCGAAACCATTTTTATGTAGATATTTATTTTTTTTCGTAGATTTTGAGGTTTTCCTCATCTCTACAGCTCATCCAGTTTGATTAAATGTTGGAAATTTCTTGCATATATTGGGTTGATATTAGAGAATTGCAATGAAGTGGATTTGAGTATGTTTTTCATCCGCTGCTATTTATTGTAGAGATTTTATGTTTTCTCGTAGTCTTTGAGGTTTTGCACACCTGCTGTTTGAGTAAGAGGGTTGAAATTTGAATAAGTGATTGGGGTTGATATAGAGGAATTGCCCGTTAGGAGTTTCAGTTTATTTATTTTACCTTTGCAGTTTTTATTTCGAAATTACAAGCCAATTTGAGGATTTGTGAGAGTGTTGGGAATGATAGTTTGGCCTTTTATATTATTTAGAATCATACGAATCACCATGTCAAAAAACAATGTGGAAAAAACAGTTGTCAATGTGAAAAAGTAAAAATAAAAACGTTTGTCAGAATTCTTTAAATAAAAGTATCTTTTCCATATATATATATATATATATATATATATATATATATATATATATATATATATATATATATATATATATATATATATATATATATATATAATATTATTTTTCATCATATTCAACATTTGTAGCGACCGTGACAGGATTGAGTAACGATGGAAAACTTGAAAATGGAAAGAGATCACATCCGAAGACTTTTCAATAAAACATGCAAGGAACTGAATTTAGCACTCGCAGATAAGCCAGTAAGAAAAGAACAAGTGCTTGCTTCCATGAGAAAGTTGGAGGATAAGAGCGATAGATTGTTTTCACTAGATGAGCATATAAGAGAAAATTTATTTTCATCCGATATTAGTGAAGAAGATAACGTGAAAGAATTTGATGAAGTCGAAATGTTCAGGGACGAAATAATCACATGAAGATCAAGATTCGATGTGTTCATGAACGAGAAGACGAAACAAGACGAGATGACTCAATCGCAGAGTTCCACATCCGACAAGAAGAAGAGGAAATTCAGATTACCGAAACTCGAATTAAAGAAATTTGATGGCAACGTGAGAAATTGGATAGGGTTCTGGGGCCAGTTCAAGAAGATCCATGATAATATAGAAATTGAATTGAAGTTTCAATATTTGGTACAAGCAACTGAAGAAGGTACTGTAGCCAGGGAATTAATTGAGAGCTTTCCGAACTCCGGATCCAACTATTTGAAAGCCATTGATCAGATGAAATTACGTTTCGCTAGGGATGAATTTCTAATAGAAGTTTATGTTCGAGAATTATTAGATCTCGTACTGAAGCAGGCAACTAAAGCGAAGACAGGTATGACATTGAGTAGTTTATATGATAGAATAGAAACTCAACTGAGAGCATTAGAATTATTGGGTCTCACCAGTGATAAATACGCAGCAATGTTGTTTCCACTAGTTGAGTCTGCTTTACCAGATGAATTACTAAGAATTTGGGAAAGAACCCGTAGCACGAATGTCGCGAATACGAGTAAATCAGGAGAACAGGGTGAATCAATTACAGGTAATTCTAAAAATACTAATCTTTTGACGATGTTATTAGATTTTATAAGAAGAGAAGTGGAATCGGAAGAGCGCATCAATCTAGCTCAGACCAGTTTTTCTGAAGAAAAGAGCCAGAACAAAAATACACGATTGTTTAAAGGAAAACAGCAGAGACCTGGAGAGCCAGAAGTATATACTGCATCTGCCCTGTTTTCAGCCAGTGGAAAAAGTCCTCATTTGAAATAAATTAATGGAGATTTATGGAATTTGGATATTTTAGGAATCAAAGATCTAGCTGGAGTGAAATACAAAGATGCTCTAGAAGAGGAAATCATCAAACATTTCAATGAAAATATCGAAACCAATGACGAAGAAGGATATGAGATTCACCTCCCATGGGTTGAAGGGCATTTAAAACTTTCCACAAATGAAAATTTGGCTCAAACACGAGAAACGAATAATATACTTAAAAGAGTTGACTGGAAGGAAATTATCGAATATTCCTCAGTTAGGCAGATTAAATGGATCTTTAATTCTCCCACAGCTGCTTGGTGGGGAGGATGGTGGGAAAGATTAGTCAGAGTAGTTAAGGAAAAATAATATCTAGCGGAACTGGTACATTCTGGACACAAAAGGTCGAGTACCTTGAGAGTCGGAGACATCGTATATGTTTCTTCAGATAACTCGGAGACATCGTATATGTTTCTTCAGATAACCAGAAACGTGACAAAAACCAATTGATTTTAAATAAACACAAAGAAGAGAAGAAGAGTGAAACCAAACCGGGAGATGAAGACGACAAGTGGAAAGAACAAGAAACTTCGGAGAAGGTAGTAACAAGGAGTGGACGGACTAGTAAAATACCAAAACGTTTTAGTTTTTTCATAGTTATGCTTTGGTATATAATTGATTTTGCAATTTTTTCCAATTTTATTTCTCTATCTCAAAAGGGGGGAGGATGTTGGGAATGATAGTTTGGCTGTTCCACGGCCTTTTATATTATTTAGAATCATACGAATCACCATGTCAAAAAACAATGTGGAAAAAACAGTTGTCAATGTGATAAAGTAAAAATAAAAAAAAACGTTTGTCAGAATTTTTTAAATAAAAGTATATTTTCTATATATATATATATATATATATATATATATATATATATATATATATATATATATATATATTATTTTCCATCATATTCAACAGAGAGCTTAAAATGTTTTTTTCTCACTGCTCTAATTTTATCTAGAAATTGAGTGTATTATTCAAACTTTGTGCATCTCATCAGACCCTCCAAAATGACTTCGTGGTTTAAGTATGTAAAAAAGAACAAAACTAAAGCAAAAATACTACTTTACTGATGGAGCTCCGCTGCTCAAGCTTTTTTTTTCGTTTAGTATGCTTATTATTGAAATTACGAAATTTACTGATCAACATTTGATGGAAAAGCACAGATAGTATCAACTTTCACTAATAGAGCCCGGTACTGTCAAGTATAAGGCATCAAAGTTACCACACTCTTTGCTAAGTTGTTTGCATTTCTTGGAATATAATGAGGGAAACTTAATACGTTAATTAAAAGATGTTAAAATATCAAATATTTGTTTATCGACACGCCCTATCTATAAGAATGATGCCATAGGGAAATTTAGGCTCTCCAAAGGATTTGACAAGTAGAAAATAATCAATTTTGTTTCAAACTGAAAGTAATTATGCGAAAAGAAATGAAAATGATGTTCTGAAGAAAAAAGAAAAACTGAGAACTTTTGATAACATAAATATTTCATTTATATTAGTTATTGAAGTATCTAGAATTCAAAAGCGAATATATAAATAATGAATGATAAATAAATATCCCTTTTGGGCGAATATATTAATGATAAATTATAAATAAATATACAATTTTAGCCTGTATAGTAGTAGCATATAGATCCATTCAAAAACTGTAATTTTTAATGATTATCAATCTGACGTATTTATAATTTTCATGATATTAATTGTGACTTCAACTGTCACTCATGCAATACAATTATATTGCAGTGTAAACCATTTTGTTGTTGACCATTACTATACAAGTGAAAACTGTAAAGATTATACAATTGTGGTACGTTTTGGTTTTATGAAAACCCTTTTCTTAAGGAAATAATTTTTGAGATTTTAAAGCAAATCTATTATCTTCAATAAAGAGATCCGTGAAAGAAATAGAGTAATACCTTATGATATAATCTAAACTAACAATTAGAGGTTAATCGAAATATGTGACATATACATGAAAAATATAATGTGTATAAGGAAACTTATACAATAAATGAAAATTTTCGAACCGCCATCCAAGAAATCGTCATCTATTAATTAACTTGAAAATGTCTTTTATTATTATCGATCTTGTTAGGTTTAACTATATGTTATCTTTCATTGATAACCAAAATAACCAATACAAAATACTAAGCCAGCATTAGGATAAACCATTTGCATGAAAAAAATTATTGAAAAATACTTTTGCCCATTTGAAATATCCTAAAAAGACGTCAATATAGTACATGAGTGCATATTATTACAATATAAAATAATTTCGTAATTCAAAACTATAGATCAATCCTGTCAAAATTTAGAAAAATTACCCGGTCTCTTTTAATTCAAACTAAAACTTGAAACAAAGCTACTGGGAAAATACTTAATAAAACACCTTATATATTTGGCATAAGAATAACCAGCTCTCTCGGAAAATTCCTATTTTCATATAATTTTAGTCGTCCAAATGATGTTCATCATAATTTTTTCCTATAAGTACCTGCTACGTAAAAAATTAGTTCCCTTAATGAATGAAAGGGAGATATTATAAATAATAATAATAATAAATAAATTTATTCCCAACAGGTTTAAACCCAATTACAGAGAAAAATAATAGAAATATAAATACAAATATATGCATAATAGAGTCTTATGCTAACACATAAGAAAATTATAAGAATTCTATCAAAACCATAAGCAAATAATATACAATTCATAATCCCATATACACAACATAAATAAATTTAAAAAAAAACATCATGATACCTCCGTGCACTGTTCTAAATGACATGTCAAAATCACCGATAGCGCATTAAAATATATATCACATCGATTACAACACCTATCATAAACATTACACATAAAATTGATAGGAGAACGTGACATAACATTTAATCTGCTTTGATCAACACAAAAAGTATTACTCCGTCTCAGACCAGGCCTAGGTACGCGGATTTTTATCTTACTAAGAAGAAATGGTGAGTCAATTTTATTGTGCAGAATTTTGTACAGTAACGTTAGAGCAGAACACTCACGTCTCAACTGTAACACATCAATTCCAAGACTTATGGTTAGGACAGAGTGATCGAAGCCTCTCGGAGGGTATTGCCCATAACATCTGAAATACATATATTTCAAACACTTTCTCTGAACAGCCTCCAAGTCTACCACAGAATTATTGTACTGAGGAGACCAGATTACAGAGGCATATTCTAGCTTACTATTACTAAAGAATAGTATAACGTTTTCATCGTGCCGAGGTTAGCAAAGTTGTTTCAGTTTCTGACAAAATAACTCAGCGTCTGAAAAGGACAGCTTATAGTCAAAACAACCCCTAGATTCTTGAACTCAACGCATCTATCTAGAATCTGACCATCCAATGTATCGGAGTCAATCTACGAGAAAACGACAGAACTTTACATTTACTGACATTAAGTTTTAGTCCGTTGTTGGAACACCATAAATTGACTGTATCCAAAGATACTTGTAATCTAGCACAATCATGACGATCATTAATAACAGCAAATATTTTCAAATCATCAGCAAAAAGCAGATGCATACATTCAAGTTGTAGAGACAGATCGTTAATGTATATAAGAAATAATAAAGGTCTTAAATTAGACCCTTGTGACACACTGGATGAATCACGATAGAGTGCAGATTCACAACCTTCATGTTCAACATATTGATAACGATCTGAAAAGTATAATTGCATCAATAATAATAACTGGGATGAAAAGCCAATAGACTAAAGTTTAGACAGAAAGATGCTATGATCGATCTGATCAAAGGCCTTCTGAATATCTGTGTAAATAACGTCCATCTTACCACGGTCATTTAATGATTCAGACAGAGACTGAGTAATACATGTCAAATTAGTAACAGTTGAGCGATTCTTCATAAAACCATGAGATGTGGTGAAACAAGTGTACGAACTGAACAATAAATAGAGTCATACTCTGATAAGTTCATCAAATCTAGACGCTCATTTACTGCACGACTGTTATAATTCCTCCCTTTTCCTTATATGAATTTCCAAGGCCCATTCCAACAATTCCTATTCTAACATATATCACGTTTCACCGAATGAACAGGCGGCTGCGTAAGAAACCATTGCCTTTTGTTTGTCAAAACTTGAAACAATGCTCTCACATAAAGTTATTATAAAGTTTTAGTCAAAGAATCGACGACTCTGTCTCTCTGGATGTGCTCTCGTAGCTTCCCTTGCCATTCATTCGCGTCTGAAACTTTCAGTTGGTCTTTATTAAAGAATAATATGTGCATTATGCGAAATTATCTGAGTTAACTAGACATGTTCGCCAAGTGACATTCGGTATGTCATCTTAATAAACAATCTTTCCGCGGTATCTGCGATCTACATCTGGAAACAATGGACGCCGCACCGTGCGTTGCTTGTCGTAGCTCATCAATTATATACGTCTTAATGTGTGGTCTTTTCGGCACATCGAAGACAATGACATGATAGGCCGCGATCTATGTGGTTGGGACAATGATTGGTAAAACATTCGTCAGTTTATTGAACTCTATGCTGCTTCAATATCTTGATATAGTTTCAATTTATAATCATTCATCTAAGGTATTGAAAACAATAATTAACGATTTTATTCTGAAAATGCACTAGCTTTGATGTATATCCTCCCTGTATGGGACTTTATTCGAACTTATTTCGGAAAGCAAAGAATATTTATGTAACAGAAAGAAGGAATAAGCGCACAGCATTCTGTGGAATAGCATTTTTCACTATTGTACTGTATTGAAAATCACCAGTTATGTGGGGAAGAGAGTTTCACGGATCAAAAGTTCTTGAAGTTTTCTATAATTCGTTCAACAGTATTTGCTGATGGTCTTTGTTTATGAGAATATCGGGTCGCAAATGTATCACATGTTCTTGAAATAACTTTATCACATTGTCCATAAATAATAAATAAGTTTAAATAATCTTCGTTTGTATAATTTAACCGGGGTGCCATTACGATGATTTGAAATGTCAAATACGATCGTGGCTATCCTAGATCTAATTATTTATAGAGTGCTCAATAGATGAAAATATTTTATCTGTATAGGCCTCAAGACATCCAGCAAGTTTCCAAAATTTCAAATTTTTCCTACATTCAGTTTCTGAGATATCGATCGATGCAGTTTGTCGTGGTCCACTCAGTATATATATATATATATATATATATATATATATATATATATATATATATATATATATATATATATATATATATATATATATATATATATATATATATATATATATCCTAAAAAACGCCAACATCGCAATCCAGAAGCTCAGATACAGGAAGAGAATCCGTATTTGCGTTTCGCTGATGACATTCGATACGCTGCAACAGTATTTTATACTGAACAAAATACGGCTGAAACCGAATATAACAGTTGGAAAGACGAATTCCAACATACTGCCGCGCGCGAAGTAATATCTAACAATGAAGCACAAAAAAAAATACTTAATAATAACTGGGAAAGAGATGGAGACAGTTCACAAAGATTTGTCATTCGTTTCTTCTGAGAGACATTACTTGTTGAGCTGATTGAGAGTTAAACCAGTGACATATAACGCAATTTCTAATAATTCGTTCAATGTCTCGTAAACCATTGAAATGCCAGTATCTCTGACGAACATTGGACAAAACATTTTGAGACCGATGTGTCCGAGTCTAGAGTGCTCTTGTTGCAACAATAGAAAAACAAGCTGATTATGAGAGAGTAAAAGAATTGGGTGAAGCTGATCATACGAAATTTCTGCGTGTTGTAATCTGCCACCAACACGTAGAGTATCAGACGAATCAAGAAAGGGGTTAAGCAAAAGCATTTGTTTGTTGGATACGACCTTATTATTCTTAAGTTCCTGGATTTCTTTTGAAAAATGCTGGGACTGAACAATTTTCAAAATGAACGTGAGAGCTTTTGCAAGTTTATCGACTTGCAAGGGGCCATTAATCTTTTAGTTGTTTTTTTCTGAGGTTGTGTAAATCTAAAGATGTACGCCACTGTATGTTGTAATTTTGATAATTTGGAGAATTTTGACAAAATGGCCACCCAGCAATCTACCATTGTCGTTTATAAAGAAAATTTTCCTGAGAACACTATGTTAAATATCAGCAGATTACATTTCTCACTAGTCAGGGATGAGTATACCAATTTAGTGTATTTAAAAGATCACAGTAAAAATGGGACATTCGTAAATGGGAATATTGTAGGAAAAGGCAATAAAAATATCTTACCGCATGATGATATCCTCTCTGTCAGATTTAAGGGCGGACAAAAATTGTTCCTTTTCAAATTGCTGAACAGTGACGAAACAAATAGATATCTCCCAGCAGAACTTCAGAAGAAGTATAAACTATCGAGGTTTCTTGGAAAAGGTGCTTGTGGAGAAGGATATCTCCTTTTTGAAAAAACTACAGCCAAATCATATGCAGTAAAAAAAAATAAGAAAAGGAGTTTATTCAAGTGGCGGCATTCATCACTTGGATCACCATACCAAGATTATGAATGAAGTGGAGATACTGAGGTTACTGGCACATCCCTGTGTCATCAATATGACGGACATTGTGGAAACTGACCTTGATGTATTTCTGATTCTTGAATATATGGAAGGTGGAGAACTGACTAAAAGAATACTCTCTATTCAACCAATGACGGAACAGAATATAAAGTTTTTATTCTATCAGATAGCTTTAGCTGTGCAGTACTTACATGAAGAAGGTATAACACATTTGAAGCCGGACAACGTATTGTTAGCTAATGATTCAGTTGAAACGCTAGTGAAAATAACTTCGGATTGAGTAAATTTCTTGAATGCGCCATGATGGAGACTATTTTTGGCACTCCAACCTATGTAGCACCAGAAGAGATCGACGCTACCTACTCGAAATACTCGAAAAAGATCGACATTTGGAGTCTGGGGGTGATTCTTTTGAAAATAGGAGGGTGTATCTGTTTACTGTTTATTGCTGTTTATGTAGAAAAGCAAAAATAGTCATATTCGACACAAAACATTATTAAACTGCAAAAAACTGTTCGTTAGAACAAACAATAAATGGTGAAAAATGTGGTCGTCAGAACAATTACTAATATCTTTGGTATGCAGTGGTATTGTTTATCTATAAACTTGATTTTTATACAAAACTTTATTAGGATTATTAAGTAATAATAAATCGAGAAGATGCAATTTTTACCTTCCACATCAAAATCTAGTAATAATATTGATAGACAAGTGCCTTGTAGTTTGTGTGGTGACAAGAAGTTTGAGACTTCAAAATTATTCAATCAGCATAAGGCAAGGTACTACAAGATTACTGGAGTCGTTGCAAAAAAAAACAATTTATTGTGTGCTCCTTATGTGAAGAAAGAACTGAATTAAAAATACATGAAGGCCTTAAGCAGCATATTGAAAACACTCGTGATGTAACTATTGAAGTAATTACTTTCCAGTTTTTTTAGCCATGAAGAATTCTAGACATGTACAAAATCAGAAAATTTGACGCAATGTATGCTAAGCACCGAAGTAACCAAATGAAAGACCATAAAGTAGTGTATTGTCATTGCAATAACAGTGATATCATCGGTACAGTATTCAGAGCTGTTTAGGATGAAAGGTGTATCTCCCTCAAGAATAAAGTGCAATTTATGTAATGATGAGAAGGCTACAGTTACATTTTGGAAGACATATTTTGGACCCAATATAAAGGAACTACGAAATAAGCATTTATCCTCACTGGACAAAGATATGGTGATTGAGAAGTTGCAGTGTGGTGTACCAAGCAGTAGAAATTTAGAGAATGCCAGGAATACGGAGAAACTAGAATTGGAAAGAATAAACATATTAAGCAGCAAAGATATTGCATAACTGCGTAGGAAATATAATATTGGAAAGAAAAGGGACAACAATGAAATGGTAGCATCAGCATTAAAAGTTCAGGAGGCACACAAAAAAGCATAACAAGGAGGCGGTATCTAAAGATGCAGAGGTTTATGGTCACTGCAAGGTAAAATCTTGTACTGATTCTAAAATATATGTGGTTAGGTTTAGACAAGTACGTGAGAGTGAATGTAGGATATTATATTGCGGAGTATGCCAAATTTGTATTTAGCGAAATAAGGGTGATTGTATATGTATATATATATATATATATATATATATATATATATATATATAATCTCTTGATAATTATTAGCAATAACAGGCTGGTTGAATCTATTATTATTATTTTCGAACATTACATAGGTAAAGGTTTCTGTAGTTTCCCTTGCCTTCTAATGAAACAATTTTGAATGTTAATATTAGACTGAAAGAATTTTTAACAAGACAGATCAATATTCAATTTTATCAAGTCAATAAATGTCAAAGAATTTTCAATTTTGTTCAAAAATTTTGAATAACTATGAATGTCATAGTGAAACGTCAATTCATTAATTAAATCGAGTTTTTTAAGATTCAACCAGCCTGTTATTGCTAATAATTATCAAGAGATTAAAAATAAATCACAGGCAACAACAATTCGAATAAATATATATATATATATATATATATATATATATATATATATATATATATATATATATATATATATATATATATATATATATATATATATATATATATATATATATATATATATATATATATATATCTATATATATATATATATATATATATATATATATCCTAAAAAAATGCTAAAATCGCAATCCAGAAGCTCAGAAACAGAAAGAAAAACCGTTTCTGCTGATGACATTCGATACGCTGCAATAGTATTTTATTTACAAATTTGGCACCCTCCGCAATATAATGTCCTACATTCACTTTCACATACTTGTCTTAACCTACATATATTTTAGAATCACTACAAAATTTCACCTTGCACTGATCATAAACCTCTGCATCTTTAGTTACCGCCTCCTTGTTATGCTTTTTTGTGTGCCTCCTGACTTTTTAATGCTGATGCTACCATCCATTTCATTGTTATCAAATTTGTATTTAGCGATATGAGTGTAATTGTATATATATATATATATATATATATATATATATATATATATATATATATATATATATAAATCTTTCTGAACATATATATATATATATATATATATATATATATATATATATATATATATATATATATATATATATATATATATATATATATATATATGTTCAGAAAGATTTCCGCGGTCGGAAGTATTTGAAAAAACTTGGTTCACGGAATGAACCGCGTTAAAAGATTTGAAAAAATCTCGACGTTTCGGCTCCTTTTGCGAAGCCATCTTCAGGAGAATTAGAAGGGAAATAATTCAGACTCGTGGCCTCAATCTGCCTACTCCACGAATCGAATTAGAAGGAATCGGAAACAATACGATTGCGTGGTCTCAACCTGCCTACTCCACTAACCGTACTGCTTCCTGTCAACTCTGAAGTCTCAACCTGCCTACTCTTCAGAGTCAACTGACGGGCCGATCGTCGTGTGGCCGTATTTATAGGGGAAGGGGGCGGGTACTCACGCTCATCAGTGCGGGATGCACTCTGATTGGGTGTGACATGGCGACCACTGAGAAGTGGTTTCCATGCTGATGGGAGTCTGTGACTGTCATCTCTGGTGTTCAAACAATTTGGACGTTTTTCTATTTCTACAGCTTCACGGAAAATTCGGGATTTGAAAGATCGGACGGGAGCAATAGTTCTTGTATTGGGGAAATCGATAATGTGGCCTGTTTGGGTGTGATGTTGGGAAAGCGCGTTGGCGATATCTGAGTGTCTTACCGAAAGTGAATGTTCTTTGGCACGGACCTGAATTCGTCGGTTCGTTTGTCCTATATAAGAACGAGGACAATTGGAACAGGGAATCTCATAAACACCGTGATTTTCGTTAGGAATTTTATCCTTGACGGATCTGACCAGATGGGAGAGTTTTTGTTGAGTAGTGAATATTGTTTTGATGTTTGTGTTTTTGAGAGATCTTGCGATCTTATCTGTTACTCCTTTGATTTAAGGAAGAAATAATTTAGGTGTAGATTCTTGTTCAGTGGGATTGGAAGGTGGTAGAGGTGGGGTGATGTTTGTGTGTTTGCGTATGCTCTTGTTGATTTGATATGTGCTGTAACCGTTCCGTAATAATATATGTTTTAGAGTATTGAGTTCTGATTCACGGTGTTCGTCGTCAGATAGTCGAATGGAACGGTAGATTAGGGTATTAACTACAGAGTTGAGTTGAGAAGGATATATATATATATATATATATATATATATATATATATATATATATATATATCCTAAACAATGCTAAAATCGCAATCCAGAAGCTCAGAAACAGAAAGAAAAAACGTTTCTGCGTTTCGCTGTTGACATTTGATATGCTGCAATAGTATGTTATTTTCGGGAAAAATACGGCTAAAACCGAAATAAGCATTTATCCTCACTGGACAAAGATATGGTGATTGAGAAGTTGCAGTGTGGTGTACCAAGCAGTAGAAATTTAGAGAATGCCAGGAATACGGAGAAACTAGAATTGGAAAGAATAAACTTATTAAGCAGCAAAGATATTGCATACCTGCGTAGGAAATATAATATTGGGAAGAAAAGGGACAACAATGAAATGGTAGCATCAACATTAAAAATTCAGGAGGCACACAAAAAATCATAACAAGGAGGCGGTAACTAACGATGCAGAGGTTTATGGTCACTACAAGGTAAAATCTTGTACTGATTCTAAAATATATGTGGTTAGGTTTAGACAAGTACGTGAGAGTGAATGTAGGATATTATATTGCGGAGTATGCCAAATTTGTATTTAGCGAAATAAGGGTGATTGTATATGTATATATATATATATATATATATAATCTCT
The DNA here is from genome assembly GCA_030704885.1 of Cynegetis impunctata. Taxonomy (NCBI): domain Eukaryota; kingdom Metazoa; phylum Arthropoda; class Insecta; order Coleoptera; family Coccinellidae; genus Cynegetis; species Cynegetis impunctata. Next base: position 138,882 of record JARQZK010004368.1, read on the forward strand.
TGATAATTATTAGCAATAACAGGCTGGTTGAATCTATTATTATTATTTTCGAACATTACATAGGTAAAGGTTTCTGTAGTTTCCCTTGCCTTCTAATGAAACAATTTTGAATGTTAATATTAGACTGAAAGAATTTTTAACAAGACAGATCAATATTCAATTTTATCAAGTCAATAAATGTCAAAGAATTTTCAATTTTGTTCAAAAATTTTGAATAACTATGATTGTATATTAGAAACGTCAATTCATTATTTAAATCGAGTTTTTTAAGAATCAAACAGTCTGATATTGCTTATAATTATCAAGATATTAAAAAAAAAGCACAGGCAAAAACAATTTGCATAAATATATATATATATATATATATATATATAGATATATATATATATATATATATATATCTATATATATATATATATATATATATATTATATATATATTATATATATATATATATATATATATTATATATATATATATCTATATATATATATATATATATATATATATATCCTAAAAAAATGCTAAAATCGCAAATCCAGAAGCTCAGAAACAGAAAGAAAAAACCGTTTCTGCTGATGACATTCGATACGCTGCAATAGTATTTTATTTACAAATTTGGCACCCTCCGCAATATAATGTCCTACATTCACTTTCACATACTTGTCTTAACCTACATATATTTTAGAATCACTACAAAATTTCACCTTGCACTGATCATAAACCTCTGCATCTTTAGTTACCGCCTCCTTGTTATGCTTTTTTGTGTGCCTCTGACTTTTTAATGCTGATGCTACCATCCATTTCATTGTTATCAAATTTGTATTTAGCGATATGAGTGTAATTGTATATATATATATATATATATATATATATATATATATATATATAATATAAATCTTTCTGAACATATATTATATATATATATATATATATATATATATATATATATAATATATATTATATATATATATATATATATATATATATAAATATATGTTCAGAAAGATTTCCGCGGTCGGAAGTATTTGAAAAACTTGGTTCACGGAATGAACCGCGTAAAAGATTTGAAAAATCTCGACGTTTCGGCTCCTTTTGCGAAGCCATCTTCAGGAGAATTAGAAGGGAAATAATTCAGACTCGTGGCCTCAATCTGCCTACTCCACGAATCGAATTAGAAGGAATCGGAAACAATACGATTGCGTGGTCTCAACCTGCCTACTCCACTAACCGTACTGCTTCCTGTCAACTCTGAAGTCTCAACCTGCCTACTCTTCAGAGTCAACTGACGGGCCGATCGTCGTGTGGCCGTATTTATAGGGGAAGGGGGCGGGTACTCACGCTCATCAGTGCGGGATGCACTCTGATTGGGTGTGACATGGCGACCACTGAGAAGTGGTTTCCATGCTGATGGGAGTCTGTGACTGTCATCTCTGGTGTTCAAACAATTTGGACGTTTTTCTATTTCTACAGCTTCACGGAAAATTCGGGATTTGAAAGATCGGACGGGAGCAATAGTTCTTGTATTGGGGAAATCGATAATGTGGCCTGTTTGGGTGTGATGTTGGGAAAGCGCGCGTTGGCGATATCTGAGTGTCTTACCGAAAGTGAATGTTCTTTGGCACGGACCAGGATTCGTCGGTTCGTTTGTCCTATATAAGATAGAGGACAATTGGAACAGGGAATCTCATAAACACCGTGATTTTCGTTAGGAATTTTATCCTTGACGGATCTGACCAGATGGGAGAGTTTTTGTTGAGTAGTGAATATTGTTTTGATGTTTGTGTTTTTGAGAGATCTTGCGATCTTATCTGTTACTCCTTTGATTTAAGGAAGAAATAATTTAGGTGTAGATTCTTGTTCAGTGGGATTTGAAGGTGGTAGAGGTGGGGTGATGTTTGTGTGTTTGCGTATGCTCTTGTTGATTTGATATGTGCTGTAACCGTTCCGTAATAATATATGTTTTAGAGTATTGAGTTCTGATTCACGGTGTTCGTCGTCAGATAGTCGAATGGAACGGTAGATTAGGGTATTAACTACAGAGTTGAGTTGAGAAGGATGGTGGTGAGACTGACAACCCAGACAACCTATCCCTGATCAAACACTGCATGGCCAACACTTACTTCATCTTTCAAGGCAATTTTTTCAGACAAATCAAGGGAGCCCTAATGGGATCCCCTCTCTCCCCCGTCATAGCCAACATTTTCATGGAACATTTCGAAACCCAAGCTCTCTCGTCATTCGACCTTAAACCATCATGCTGGCTACGTTATGTAGACGATGTCTTTGCGATCTGGCCTCATGGCGGAGACTCGTTGCTCCACTTCTTGAATCATTTGAATGGCATACATCCAAGTATCCAATTCACAATGGAAGTGGAAAACGATGGGTCTCTGCCATTCCTCGATGTCATGATCAAAGTATATATTCTATTCATTAATAGTTCATAAAACAATACCTAGACAAAGAATTTCTAGGAAGCTTTCAGTTGTTATTTCACCATAGAACAACATAACTGAAAATTTATTACAAAGTGAAATTCTTCGATAATTTAAAAAATTATCAACTTTCCAAAGGAGTTGGTAATAGGTATTCTGCAATGCGAATTATACATTCACAATCCAACGATGAATTATAGAAAACGTCAAATCATTGTTGAAGAGTAAATATCTTCATGTCAGGCAGTATGTATTCTTGCTACGGAATTGTGCATTTTCGATCGAAGGCGTAAATTGTTGGTTTCCAATATCCTTGGTGGAGGGCGCTGCGGGTTGTTATCTAGACAGTATTACCGACCACGATTTGTATTGGAGAACAATAAAAAATTTTTAATTCACTCCGAGTCAAATAAGCTGCACTGATGAGATCTAGTAAGATCGAAACCGCTGTATGCAGATTTTGAGTCGGAGTATTTTGACGTTTTCTATAATTCATCGTTGGATTGTGAATGTATAATACGCATTGCAGAGTACAGGGTGTCCCATTTTGGGTAGGTACTTTTAAATGGAATCTCCGTTATTTTTGAAGATAGAGGGTGGCGGTTTTTCGCGACACTGTGCTACTTTTTCGTAAAACTGAAGATACCGTCAACAGAATTTTAATACCCCTTTTAGTTTTTAATATACAGGGCATTTCTGTTCATTATCCTTCATCTTATCGAGAAGGTAATATAACATTCTTAAAAAAAAATTTCCGTAGAATGCAGTGGTGTAAATAATTTCTGTTACATATTCACTATTTTCGAGTTATGAAACAAACTTATGTTTTTTAAATGGAATACCCTGTATGTTTATAGACTATAAAATTTGTCTGTTTTTCACCTTTTCAAAAATATATGATAGTATAAACTTTTACTCAGAAACGCGCAAATAAATGACAATTTTCTGAAATTAAATGCGTACCTAATTTAATAGTAGGCCATGGATATTGTTCACGATAAGAAACAAGAATAAACGTCAAACCAATATCATCGGTTTTTAGTTCCACTTTTGGTTTATAAAGGTGTTTATTTTCGTTCTTTTGGTACTATTATTCAATTGATATTAATCAATGTCGAATAATGCAGCGTATGGAAATCATGAAAAATAGTAAACATGTAACAAAAATTATCTACACCGATGCATTCTACGGAAAAAAATCTATAAGAATGTTATATTACATTTTCGATAAGATGAAGGATAACAAAATGCAACATTTTCAAAAATGCCCTGTATCTTAAAAACTAAAAGGGCTATTAAAATTATGTTGACGGCATCTTTAGTTTTACGAAAAAGTAGCACAGAGTCGCGAAAACCGCAACCCTTTATCTTCAAAAATAACGGAGATACCATTCAAAAGTACTCAAAATGGGTTACCCTGTACGTATAACCAGCTCCCTTGGAAAGTGGTAATTTTTTTAATTATTGAAGAATTTTCCTTGTTGACTTTATGGTATGTACGAAATTGACTATGGTCAACAAGTATGCTGTTCATGATTTCATAATAACTGAGAATAATCAATTTCTCACACTCGATTTGCATATATACCAATTAATCCACCGTGTCCGATGCGATTTCTTTTCCACATCATTTTTACATCTAGAGGTTCTTAAATCCACTAACAGATATTCTTCATTTTTTATTACCTTACTTTTTTCAAAGTTTATTGTAATTTGGTTCGAACAGTAACGTGAAATTATAATGAATTTTAAATTAATAAATTTTTATTGGACATGACCTATTTCAATATCATTACCATTTGATTTGAATAGAAAGCTCCATTTACCGATTATTTTTCACTTAAAATGAAGTTTCATAATAAACTGAGGGTTAGCATTCTGCTCTTCTTTTTATTCTAAACGAAGTTATGAAACCTATCATAATTACCGTGTAGAGTTTTCCATTTACATTTACCACATTTTCTAGGGCTCATCATCCACTCAGACATTCTGTTTTAACGAATTGGAATACTTGACTATTGCACCGTTCAATTTTCCGAGGAGAAAGAGGAAAAACTCCGGTGAAAATGCGGGGGTTATCCGAGGCAAACCGAGTTGACCGGAAGAGCAGGCAGACCCCTCGAGTGTCCTCAGAAATACTTAAAAATACGGTGAAATATTATCATATTAATTCACGTGCTTTACAATGAGGAGATTTTATAGTACAGTGTTTTCTTTGTTTATTTCCTCTCTGCTATGGTAAATAAGTTTGTTAGGATATGAATTGTTGCATATATATTTCAACTATCTTCAACCCTGGAGACAGGGAAGGGACAGAACGGTTATATTTATGAGTTGTTTGAAAATACCTAGTCATATAGAAATCCTCTGTTTTCAAATTTAATTCAGGCATTATAATTCACACGGGGAATATTTCTTCTCATGTATTGTTGTTATGGAGTTAATCACAAATTTGAAACTAAAATGAATCGAATGTGTTTCAGGCTCACAACTCAATTCACTTATAATTTTTAATTCTCTAACTCAATTTAAGTAGCTTTGGAGATGCGCAAAACTCTACCTACCCTTTTTTCATTGCTCAAGAAAGTTGAATTTCTTGTATGTTGCTCACTATTGACCTATGCATTTTTGCAATCGGTTTGAAAAATAGTGGACATGTTGAATTTTTGATTGATCAACGCAATTTGCATTTTGTATGTTATGTGAATTTATATACTTGTCTTGATGCTGGCAACTGAGTAGCAGGAATATTTTTCAATCTTTCCCGTGGTTTTGACAGCTTTGTTATCATGTTTATTATGAATAAGATTCACAATGTTGGTTAGAGTCAACAATATTTGTTGGAGTCACAACCCGGGTGACTAAATCAATGCACTTCGAATGCCGCAAGGTTCCATGTTAGGACCGTTGTTTTTCCTGCTCATCAAAGAGCTGCCCGAACATATTAATATTAGAGTATTACTCTGTTTATCAATGATACGTCAGAAGAGGCTACGGCATGATTATAAAATGAACTCTGAGAAAATTATACAGAGCTTAGTAGATGGGTGATGAATTGGTAAAACATCCCCCTCTATACTGGAACTGAAACCTTCTTGAAATAATGTTGTGGGATCTTTCAATTAGGATGCTCGATTACAAACGCAAATAAAACAATTTGTGTGTCACTCACATTTTTTTTATTCGAAAGAGTATTTTATTGCATCACCTACGAAATATAACATTCTTCACATGTTAGCAGCGGCTTCCTTTGATGGCACGTATTCGGAAGGTACAATTCATTTGGTTAAAATTTGCCATGGAGGCGATCTTGCGGATGGCAGTAATCGCCTCCGTGGCAAAATTTGACCAATTCTCCCAAACCGGAGAGTTCAAATAATGAGCCACAAATGTTTGATTGTCTTTCCTTTGTTGTTGCTGTTTTCATGTCTGAACTTTCCATCCTATACTTGACTACGCCAGTCTATATGAGGACCAAAAAGTCCGAAACACGTGTCAACGGCTGATTTAATATATGCGGGCTAGATTGATAATTTTCCTCTTCTCATTCATATATATATATATATATATATATATATATTTATATATATATATATATATATATATATATATATATATATATATATATATATATATATATATATATATATATATATATATATATATATATATATATATATATATATATTTCTATATATATATATATATGTATATATATATATATATATATATATATATATATATATATATATATATATATACAGGGTGGGCCACGACGAACTGCATCGATCGATATCTCAGAAACAGAATGTAGGAAAAATTTTGAAATTTTGGGAATTTGCTAGATGTCTTGGGGCCTATACAGCTAAAATATTTTCATCTATTGGGCACTTCCGGTTGTACCGGAAATAGACCCTAAGTCGCTTATTTTAAATAGGATACCCTATATATTATTACATTTTTGCATTTTACCCAAAATTCTAAACACATTTCATGAATAATGTCCTTTACCTAAGTCTAAGCGCTTGTGACATAATTATTTAGGTTTGTATGTCTAAAACGACGATTGCAAGCCGTACTTAATATAATTATCAATTGTTCCTAGAAAGAAGCATTTTTTACTTACTTTGGGTTAGATTCCTTGTTGAAAAGGACCTACTTCAATGGATTTTGTATAATATTTGGATAACTAATCATGCAGAGTGTTCAAAAAATAAGATCTAAAATGAGATTGAGAAAACTGACAAAAATAAATTTTTTCAAATGGAAACCCCCCATTTTTCTTATTTTGTAGTATTCAGCATTTAAAAAGAAGGTAACTTTGTGAAAGATGATCTATACCTAAAATTTGAAGTTTTCGAAATATTGCCAGTTTAATATTTTTATATGGCGATTTTGCATTTAATCGTTAAACAATTAGATCTAGGATAGCCATGATCGTATTTGACGTTTCAAATCATCGTAATGGCACCTTGTTTAAATTTTACTAACGAAAATTATTTAAACTTATTTATTATATTTATGGATAATGTGATAAAGTTATTTCAAGAACATGTGATAAGAAGAGCCGCCCATGAACAATTGCAGCTTAGATTCGAAAAATGTTTAGAAGTTCAAGGACACCAATTCGAACATTTACTTAAATAATTTTTTTAACATTTCTATTTCCAATTTCGATATCGATATTTTCTGAATACGTTTCATTTTTGGATCCAAAGTTATTCAAGTTTTCTATAATTCTTCTAATAGTATTTGGTGATGGTTTTTTTTTAGAGGATATCGTGTCACAAATGTATCACATGTTCAAAATAGAAAAATTTTCTTGTGACCGAAGTAGTATGAATTCAAAGAACTACATTTTTCTTGGAAAATCAGTTTCATTCAAATGCTGCACTAATGCAAATATGGATAGCATAGGGAGGATATTTGTATTTCCGTAAAATTCTCAGAACTGACGATTTAGATAAGCCTGATTCTAATGTTTTGAAGATTTTGTTGTATATGCCTCAAAATATCCCAAAATTGCTTTTTCAATATTTTCATTATTAACAACTGTTTTCTTTTTGTACACTTTTGCCTTTACGGATCAAAAGTTCTTGAAGTTTTCTATAATTCGTTCAACAGTATTTGCTGATGGTCTTTGTTTATGAGGATATCGGGTCGCAAATGTATCACATGTTCATGGAATAACTTTATCACATTGTCCATAAATAATAAATGAGTATATAGATGATTTTCGTTTTTATAATTTAACCGGGTTGCCATTACGATGATTTGAAATGTCAAATACGATCGTAGCTATCCTAGATCTAATTGTTTAACGATTAAATGCAAAATCGCCATATAAGAATATTAAATTGGCAATATTTTGAAAACTTCAAATTTAAGGTATAGATAACCTTATACAAAGTTACCTTCTTTTTAATTGCTAAATACTATGAAATAGGAAAAATGGGGGGTTTCTATCTGAAAATATTGATTTTTGTTAGTTTTCTCAATCTCATTTTAGATCTTATTTTTTGAACACTCTGTATGATTAGTTATCCAAATATTATACAAAATCTATTAAAGTAGGTCCTTTTCAACAAGGAATCTAACCCAAAATAAGTAAAAAAGGCTTTCATCAATTGTGCCTATACAATTGATAATTATATCAGGGCTTGCAATCCTCGTGTTTGACATAAAAACCTAAATATGTCAAAAACGCTTACACTTAGGTAGACATAATGCATAAAATCTGCTTAGAATCTTGGCTAGTATTCAAAAATGTAATAATATATAGGGTATTCCTTTTAAAATAAGCGACTTAGGGTCTATTTCCGGTAGAATCGGATGTGCCCAATAGATGAAAATAGATGTATAGGCCCCAAGACATCTAGCAAGTTCCCAAATTTTCAAATTTTTTCTAAATTCTGCTTCTGACCCTGTATATATATATATATATATATATATATACATATATATATATATATATATATATATATATCTATATATATATATATATATATATATATATATATATATACATATATGTATATATATATATATATATATATATATATATATATATATACATATATAGGTATATATATATATAAATATATATATATATATATATATATATATATATATATATATATATATATATATATATATATAAATATATAAATATATATATAAATATATAAATATATATATATATATATATACACTCAACAGACATCTCCAAAAACTCAAAAATCGTGGCCCAGGAGGTATGGAACGTATTCAAATACCACACCCACCCTTGCAATAGTCAGGGAAAATACGACTGAAACCCTAATGCACGAAGAGTGATGCTCTGTATACTTATCAGGTACATAGAAATATTGGTTTCATCATAGACGGAATATTAGTTTCAGATCTTTCATATCGTTCGTGAGAAATGTATTATTATTTAAAAATGTCACAGCGTCTCAATTGTCGACAAATTCTTGGCTTTCTTATGACATAGTAATGTCGCAAAATCATAATTATATCCTTCCCAAATTACAGATTGTATTCTCTAGCCTAATTCGTGCTTTATCAACTAATGATACCGCGAAGAGAACCATCAGATATTTCACAAATGGGACTTATCTCGTGGCCACGATTTTTAAAGCGTGATGATTTGTCGAGTAACGAGAGATGGTACTTATATTATTGGATGTGTCGCGGCCAAGCGCGAAGGTGGCAATTATCGATAATAAGTCATAAGTATATGATAAAAATTTTGATTTCCGCGACCATGGAGGCACAATAAATTAGATGTTTATCGTTGTCTGTCAGATGGTTGATCTTTCGATTCGTTAACACTGGATTAAAAGAATGATGAAAAGAGAAGTAAATACAATGTTGAAATTTCGATTAACATTTTGGAAATTTACTGAAACACAGTAGCGATTAGAATTCCGGAAAATGTCTTGTTGTCCATGACACACCAGGAATTTGAATGAGGATAGGTATATATTTGAGAATTTGAATATAGGTATATATATATATATATATATATATATATATATTATAATATATATATATATATATATATATATATATATATATTTATATATATATATATATATATACATGAATATATATATATATATATATATATATATATATACATAAATATATATATATATATATATATATATATATATATATATATATATATATACAGGGTGGCCCACCATATTCGCCTTGGTGTTTCGATGAGAAATGAAAAGAGTGGGGAAATTTTTTTTAGCACAGTCACATGAGGGTTCATGAGGAGCATATGTCAAAAAAATGTGAAATATACAGGGTGACCCAAAGAAAAAGATACATATCAAAGTTATGTTTTTTCTTATGGAACACCCTATATTTGTTTACATTTTTAGATACTATAGATCAAATAACGGTAAGTTAATGTTATATATCCTATATCTGAAACTTACCGTTTCTAAGAAATTTTGAGAAATTAAAAAATACGGACCATAATTCAAAAATTGTTAAACATGTAACAAGCAGCATCAAAGTTTGGGCACATATTTTATTGAATAACATCCCAAAGTTAAATGGAACATTTTGTATATAATGGCATATTTTGATGCAAAATTAGATTCCCTTTAAAACTATATCAGGGTTCCCTATCTCTCATGATTTTTACGCAAAAGAAGTTTTTATATTCTACTTATGAGTAATTTCTTTATCTTAAAACTGGAAGATCCTGTATTGTAATGAAAAGCTGAAAACATATTTGAACTAATTTTATTAAAAAAATAACAAAGGTTTAATGGTAAAAGAATTGTTATTTTAACAAATGCTCATAGAGGTGCCCATTATTCTCGATGCATAAGTGAACTCTTTTTTGAAATGAGTGCTGAACTCTTATAACATGTTTTGCGGTATGGAACGAAACGCACTTCATATTCGTACTTTCATATCCTGAGGTATCGTTGGCAGTGTATTGTAAACAATTATTGATATATCCCCATAAAAAAAAGTCGGGATTTATTAGTTCCGGAGACCTGGCTGGCCAGTTATGTGGACGTCTTCCTCCTTTCCATCTATTTGGATGTTGTCGATCTAACTCGTTTCTAGCACGTCTATCAAAGTGCGCAGGTGAACCATCTAGATACATCCACATCTGTTGATCAAAATCATATCAATTCGTTCTTGCCGAGGGTAAGTTCTCATTTTAACTAATTAAAATGTAACAATCTTTCAAGAAAATACTAATTATAAGTATTTTACCTGTCAAATATTTGTTCTTTCAAAACAAAAAGTAACGTCATCTAAGCCAAAGCCTACTATTATTGAAAATAATTGTAGGATAGGTATAAGAAGTCGTAACTTTGTTAATATTGAAATGTAATTTTTATTGACCCAATTATAATATTATTTTGGGATTTCACCATAAAAATTAATACATTTGCTAACAAACAGGGTAATTTAACACATTTCGTCTCAATAACTAAGAAGGTGATCCTTCATTTTCAAGAATGTTTCAGAAGTTTAGAAATGGCAATAAATTTGAGTTTATACTTGTTTATATTTTGCTTGACTTCAGATACACCGTATTTGCAAAAACCTTAAACTCGTGCTTTTAGCGAATCTGCGCGTTCCTTAATACAAAGATTTCAAAAATGCTTTTTAATTACAATACAGAATGTGCCGTTTTTAAGATAAAGAAATTACTTATAAGTAGAATATAAGAACGTCTTTTGCGTAAAAATCATGAGAGATGACTATTGGGAACCCTGATATAGTTTTAAGAGGAATCTAATTCTGCGTCAAAAATGCCATTAAATACAGGATTTTCCATTAAACTTTAAGAAGTTATTCAATATAAAATGTTCCCAAACGATGATGCAATTTTTTTAACCACTCTGTACAATATTGAAATGAACTAGGCTAGTTTTATGTTTCAACGCAGATATAAACATTTTTGGTTTGTAACAATTCTGGTATCTTTTCTAGAGGGGGCTCAGCCACCTCTGGCGCCTCCACATATATATATATATATATATATATATATATATATATATATATATATATATATATATATATATATATATATATATATATATATATATATATATATATATATATATATATATATATTTATATATATATATATATATATATATATATATATATATATATATATATATATATATATATATATATATATATATATATATATGTATATATATAGCCCCCTAGAGGGGGCTCAGCCACCTCTGGCGCCCCCACATATATATATATATATATATATATATATATATATATATATATATATATATATATATATATATATATATATATTATATCAGATATCGAAACGGATTTAATAACCACTCCCGTACCTGACTGATAACTTTCGATACAGTGCAATAGGGTATTATTCTCAGGGAAAATAACTCTAAAAATGTAAAAATGCATTAATACGTCATGTCAAAAATATCCCTAACAAATGTAATTTCTCCATATTTGCACAAATCACTATATTTCACAGTGATTTCTGCTCTTAATGAACTCATATATTTCCCGAAGTACTCACCTTTGTATGATTATAAAACATAGAGAAGTAATCTTCATATTCTATAATACCATACTGTTTATCGCCAAACAGACAAAGACAATTCAAAAAAATCCATAGCGGAAGAATTGAGAACTAATGGATTCGGTGCAACTCTAGCACACTGAATGGCCTTCAAGTCGCACAGAAGTACAGAAAAGATAGAAGCATTCAGATGCTGACATATAACAAAATTGAAAATTTGTAAATTATATTCTCATTTCAGGGCCGCATATACTGTGAATTACTGACAGTTCACACTTATTACATGGCGGATAATAAAGCAATACGGCAATTTGAACATAGTCTGCTGAATTCCCACGTGATAGTCTTCACTTGGAGATCCTCATTGACTCTGTTTAAGTTTAACATATAATGCAATTTTACATACGGATGCAGATCATGTTAATGCCAAAGTGAATATGTATGAATCTGATCATTTAATTATAATAGAAAACTGAAAATCAGGTGATCAAGTAAGTACTGGAAACAAATATTTACTAATACACGAATGAATATTCTTCAACAAATCAAGAAAAATATATATTTTTTCAACATAAATAATAAGTATCACGTAAAATGAGAAGTCTTCAAACCACTTACACAAAATACAATATTTTCAGTTCCATTTCTTCCAATCGCATTATATACGAATATATGGACACACGAGAATTTATATATAATAAAGTGTTTTATTATCGCCGATTCGAGTAATTCGTATACTAGGTAGGTATATCTACATTTCAAATTGATATTTTTGGTTTAGCGTTAGTATCCTATACTTCATAGTCGATGAGATTTTTAGTAGTAATTTCCCCGAAAATACGATTGCAATGTATTGAAAGTCATCAGTGGTTTTTATGTCCGCTTTAGAGTTTAGACCTCCTGGAACTCGATTTTTGATGTCTGATATATATATATATATATATATATATATATATATATAAATATATATAAATATATAAATATATATATATATATATATATCATTATATACATATAGGTATTTTTAGCGGTACATATTGCCATCTTCAATGGACCTATAAAAAAAGTGATTTGGAATGTTTTGGCACTTTCAAGCACCCACCAAATTGAGTTAGAGTTAGAGGATAGAAAATTTACAGGTATATTATGTAGACAAGTGGATAAGGTAGAACCTTTTTCTTGGTTCTTGATGTTCTGGTCACGTCCATTGCTCATCCAGAGTTAGAAGACTGAAATTTTGAACAATTTTCCTTGACCATTGCAATGTATAGATTTCATTTTTTTTCATGGTTTTAGAGGATTTGTGTATTTCTCATATACTCACAAACTCTTCTATAAATTTACCAAGCTAGTTAGTCGAGTACTTATCGTGCGCTGGCTAGTATTTTGGAGGTATCGGGTTCAAATCCCGGGGCCGACTGGTCTGCTATGAGTTTTTTCAGAGGTTTCCTCATGGTAATGTAAGTCACTGCTTGCAAACTTATAAGGCGAATGCTGAGCCAGTATTAATCCTCTGCACCCTACCCACACTTCTCATGTTCCATAAATATCCCGTGTCACCTATCCTTAATTCACTTATACATACAAGTGTATGCTCTGATGTGGCTGAAGGAGTTAACCCCAAACTCAAGCTGCCCGCCTCCCTGACACATAACTCCAGGGACAAATGAAACACGTGTGTTTCCTTTTTTTTCCTATTCATTTAATCAATATCAAACTTTATTAATTTATTTGTATTTTATATGCAAAGAAAGAATTGTGAAAATGATTAAGTAGAAGGTAGAAGTTGAGGATAATTATGTTGAAATCACGTATGTCCAGTTTCTCTAAATTTTATTGAGATACTCTATGTTTATATATATATATATATATATATATATATATATATATATATATATATATATATATATATATATATATATATATATATATATATATATTCTAAGAGATATCAATTATTGGTATAACAGGTTTATTTCAAACATTACATTTTAAAATTAAAATTCATTGGACGTTTCAATGGAGTTTCCATCTTCATCAGCAGAATGTTCGTCGGTAGTTGTCACAATACTACTAGTATTGAAGTAGTATTGTGACAACTACCGACGAACATTCTGCTGATGAAGATGGAAACTCCATTGAAACGTCCAATGAATTTTAATTTTAAAATGTAATGTTTGAAATAAACCTGTTATACCAATAATTGATATCTCTTAGAATGAATACGATAAACAGGTAAAAATCAAGAATTCAAATATATATATATATATATATATATATATAAATATATATATATATATATATATATATATATATATATATATATATATATATATATATATATATATATATATATATATATATATATATATATATATATATATATATATATATATATATATATATATATGTTCATACAAAAATAAAGCGATTGCAACATAACTTCTTCGGATAACAACTCAAAGCCATTGTCACCATTTGTTTTGAATAAATTTGATTTAAAAGTCAACAACTATCACTTTCGATGAGATATCTAGATACTTAGATAAAATTGAATAGCAAACATATGTGTCCTACTTTAGTAACTACAAACAAATCATAACCGAGATTGAATGTACTAATTAAATTCATAATTGGTTCATATTTTCATAATAATTGATAACAAAGTTTTTATTTTCATTAAATAAAAATTATTAGTTACAATTTTATTACAATTCTTTCATTTATTCATTTTCAGTCGAATTTTCATTAAAGTGCGGTAGAAATTTTTTATCCGTTTTAGACCTCCATCTCCTGGAACAAGATTTTCGGAATTCTTTCGATGTGATATATATATATATATATATATATATATATATATATATATATATATATATATATATATATATATATATATATATATATATATATTTATATATATATATATATATATATATATATATATATATATATATATATATATATATATATATATATATATATATAGGGGGGAGTCGGTGAATTGTGCGCACTTAAGAAGCCGGGTTGATATTTTCTTGAATATAGCATCTAGAATTCTGAATTTTGGCATAGATATTCTTCATTGTATATGGTATAACACATGATTATCCACCCTATGCGGGTAATTGTGCGCACCAGTCAGGGTAACTGTGCGCAGAAATCTGTAAATATAGTATGGTGTATCAGGTATAATCGAAAAAAGCATTACACAAGACATATAATATCTGTTAGAACATTAACAAAATATAAAAAAATTGTAATTTAGGTACAAAAATCACAGTCATATCCTTCATAGCTTTCAGTGGACCATAACATGATGAATCTAAATCCTGCGAGCAATGAGATGTATGTGGTGTGATGGCCAGCAATTCAATCTTGTTTTGCTTACAAAACTTATAATTTGATAGCTACATTGTTAGCTACTGCATAAAAATACGCTAATCGCAGAAGTTCATTTCTTGTGACATCATAAAAAAAATTTGCCATTTTTAGTACATGACTCGCTCTTGGACCTGTGAAAAAATGGGATGTGGACCCACTAGTATCACATCCTCCATCATATTCATCTTTATTTCTTTTGCGAATTCTATATTCTGGTATTAAAACTTCCTTCCGTCATCTCTAACTGCTCCGTCAACAAATCACAAGATTTTTTTCATTTTGTCTGCGTCCTAAGAGCCTTTATTCATTTTGCGGGTATATTTTAGCATCTGAAATTATTCAGAAAACATTTTGTTTTATACTGAATAACAACAAAAACTTCTTACTCAAAAAGTTGGCTAATTGTGCGCATGGTGCACCATTACCCGACATGAACCTAATGCTTATAAAAATTCACCAAATTGAAACTGGAGGTTCTTTACCTCAGTTGAATCGCTCCTACAATAGCTAGAACCACGTTGATTATTTTGGTATTAATTACCCAAACAAAAAAGTCCTCATTCACATTTTCAATCTTCTTTTCGCACGCACAAAAGTTAGAGTAAACAACCAAAATAGTAGTCAGATACGATGACAGCCGCGTTTGCCGCGAAAATTGCCCAAATGGCTGCGCAACTTTAACTATCTTCTAAGAGATGGCACGAAGTGTATGAATTCCAATAAATGGTTGACATTTTCTACTGCCGCGCATGATTAACCGACTTCCCCCTATAGACATATATATATATATATATATATATATATATATATATATATATATATATACATATATATACATATATATATATATATATATATATATATATATTTATATACACATATATATATATATATATATATATATATATATATATATATATATATATATATATATATATATAGGGTTTCCTATGGCCTATTAGAAATATTTGGAGAACAAAAAAGTTAACGATATGAAATTTGGGCTACACGTATAAGAGGTTATGATCTATACTTGGAAAATATTATCATCATTGCAACGTTGCCATATCTAGGAGTAACTTATGCTCACTATGTTATTTCAAATGGCACACCATGTATATTTTAATATTTTTGTATTCTGTGGAACATTTTGAAACTTTTTTATATACCATGTGACATACATATCTTGAACCATTTCCAAAATAAAAATTATTTTTCGAAAAATTTGGTACCTCCGAAATAAAAATTTATTTTTTCTTAACTATCACAGCTAGAGCCCTGAAATATTTGTTAGAGAATCATATAAGGTTAGTTCAACACAATAAATTATGAGAGTCAAGGTATCTCATACAGGGTGTTCACAATATAATGTTCTTTGGGTACAACATAAAAGTGAAATTTATGCATTAATTTCAAATGGGACACCCTATATTTATTAGCAGCATTCAAAGACAGAACGAATTCCTCATCTGAAAGTATTTTATAATATAATACCTATCTCTAGCGGTTCAAGACTTATGGGCAAAAAACTAGAAAAACTCAATTAGAACAAACATAACTTTTCATTCTAGGCCTGAAGGTTATCATGGCAATGTCATATGGTATATAAAAAAGTTTCATAATATTCCACAGAATACAAAAATATTAAAATATACATGGTGTGCCATTTGAAATAACATAGTGAGCATAATTTACTCATAGATATGGCAACGTTGCAATGATGATAATATTTTTCAAGTATAGATCATAACCTCTTATACGTATAGCCCAAATTTCATGTTATTAACTTCTTTTGTTCTCCAGATACTTCTAATAGGCCATCGAATTTGGGGAACCTGTATATATATATATATATATATATATATATATATATATATATATATATATATGAAGTGTTAAAATCCTTATGTGAGTTCATATTTAATAAGTTAGGAATGAAAAAACACAACTCTCACAACTCCAAGAGTTGTGGAGTTGTTGTTGGAGCTGTGAGAGTTGTGTTTTTTCATTCCTAACTTATTATTATTATATATATATATATATATATATATATATATATATATATATATATATATATATATATATATATATATATATATATATATAAGTGAGAATTATTCGTGTTAAACGGAAAACACGCCCGTGGTTATAAAATTAAGTGAACAAAGACATTTATTTGAAACTAATCAAACAAACCGCCTAGCGGAGCTGGTTATAAGCTCGTATAACCAGCTCCGCTAGGAGATTTGTTTGATTAGTTTCAAATAAATGTCCTAGTTCACTTAATTTTATATATATATATATATATATATATTTGTTATACAAGGAGTGTTGCCGTATTTTCTAAATTACTATGTTGGTTGGGTACTCGGCATAAAGGGCTACTTGAATCAAACAACCATTGGTCATTTACATCAATATATTTCGGTCCTTGTTAGGTCCTTCATCAGGATGCTAAAAACCAGTATGTGAGACAAAAACTTGCTAAATTAAGTCAAGAAAAGCGGCGATGAGGTCACCTGTTGCCCCAAGACTACTTACTCTGACTAGTTGTGTGAAGAAGGCAAAAGGCCAAACAGACATCTACTTATCACATTGGATTATTAACATTGACATCATTACAAATCATTAACTTAAATTACTCAAAATTGACTTAGTTACAACACGTTAAAATCCTTACACAAATCCATTATTTTCAAGCCGGCGTGGAAGGAAATCAGCTGATCATCTGTCATCGTCGTACTGTTAGAAACTTCAAACGGAATCATGGAAGGGCCACAGAAAGAGTTCTTCTTCTTTCTTATGAATCCTATAGCAAAAAAAGAATGACCAACATGGGATAAGCAACGAAATGCTATAGGATTCATAAGAAAGAAGAAGAACTCTTTCTGAGGCCCTTCCATGATTCCTTTTGAAGTTTCTAACAGGACGACGATGACAGATGATCAGCTGATTTCCTTTCACGCCGGCTTGAAAATAATGGATTTGTATAAGGATTTTAACGTGTTGTAACTAAGTCAATTTTGAGTAATTTAAGTTAATGATTTGTAATGATATAATGTTAATAATCCAATGTGATAAGTAGATGTCTGTTTGGCCTTTTGCCTTCTTCACACAACTAGTCAGAGTAAGTAGTTTTGGGGCAACAGGTGGCCTCATCGCCGCTTTTCTTGACTTAATTTAGCAAGTTTTTGTCTCACATACTGGTTTTTAGCATCCTGATGAAGGACCTAACAAGGACCGAAATATATTGATGTAAATGACCAATGGTTATTTGATTCAAGTAGCCCTTTATGCCGAGTACCCAACCAACATAGTAATATATATATATATATATATATATATATATATATATATATATATATATATATATATATATATATATATATATATATATATATATATATAACTGTTAGAGGGTTGAAATTTGGTACGTGGATTGAGTTTATGTTGAAATACGATACTTTGTCGGTTTCAACTTTTCTCTCGTGCAACCGCGCTGCACGTTGCACGGATACTATTCAATTTGAATCTGCTTCGCGATGCACTTTTTTTTTGAATAAAATTATTTTGTAATTTTCATTAAGATTTGCTTTTCTAATTTTTATTTCAATTTGCTATTAAATTGTGGTTTTCCTAACCATAATCTATTCCATTCGAATTGCATCTAGAAACGACGTATCGTGAGAAAAATATCTCAGTGGCTCTGATTTTAAAATTTTTATATCATTCAATTACTATTAGAAATTGAAAATTCATATCATTGTGCCTGCTGTTAAATACATTATATAAATTTAAAGGAACTTCGTTTTTATTATTCAATCAATTCATATCAATATCAAAATAGATTCAATAATTTACCTTGAGCTTATCTAACTAAGTAGGTTTGTTAGAATCAAAATTTCTACTGGTACAGTTCTAATAACTGGAATACTTGAATGAATCACTTTCATCTAGATATTTTGGAATCAATAGAGTCATCTTTGGGGAGAATCTTTTAGAGGGCGGACGCTTATATTGGACAAATTCTCTATAGCTCCTAAATTTCATAAATTATAATTCCGTTATATTCTCGAATGGCAGTTACATATATATATATATATATATATATATATATATATATATATATATATATATATATATATATATATATATATACATGGTGATATAATTTATAAACAACTTTCTACAATAAATTGATTACAAAAAACGTGTAGGAGTCATGCTGAATTAGTTGAACTTTAGTTCATTCCCACTTCTTCACATTTAGACATAGTTACAGGTATATTTGTCTCTTTTCATCTCACTTCTTGGTCTCCATCCATCAGTAGTCAAGCAGCATTGGTGACAGGTGTTACTTGACAATGAGATTTTTATGGTGCCTGATTCTCAACACTGGTTGGTCAATTTACATCTTCGCATGATATAGTCTGCCGTAGATAAAATGGAAGGATAGATAGTTCGATGAATCGAGTAGGTCGAGGACCTCGAGTTGAATTAATCTATGAAACTATGCATTTTTAAACTTCTATGGCTTGTAGTACGTTCACAGATTTGTGATTAAAAATATAATATTGCTGTACGTTGATATATATTTCTGAATGTGTTTTCCGGAATGGCAGGAAATTATCAGATTCAAGATTATTATGCTGAATTGTAGGGAGTTTTTTTGATCGATTGCTTCTATTTTAGTAGGGGAGACTGGGTACAGAAGTAACGGCGGGTCGAAAGTAACAAATGCTCTGTAGGATTAAAGAATTGTCAAAACACCACTTAGCTGCTGTCAGGTGATAGCCAGTGGCACCACCTTCAGTTGCATTCAATCGCTGCTCGCGCCACGCACTGTTAGATCGTGTGAGAGGAAGCTACGTGATTTCACAAATCAAAAGTAAACTTTTTGACGTTTACTTATTTAATGTTTATGTAGTATTAAAGGGATGATATTAAGCTGAATATTTGCATATTGATACTCGATTAGATTGATTTTACAGTGCTTAAATTCGTTTTTGTCTAGCATGTTCCGTTTCAG
Source organism: Cynegetis impunctata (assembly GCA_030704885.1). Classification (NCBI taxonomy): domain Eukaryota; kingdom Metazoa; phylum Arthropoda; class Insecta; order Coleoptera; family Coccinellidae; genus Cynegetis; species Cynegetis impunctata. The sequence continues at coordinate 159,295 of JARQZK010004368.1, forward strand.
GGTTATCTTTCATGTTCTAACAAAAATGCTGTAGGGTACAAAAGTAACGCAGCCCTATGGGTACATAAGTAACATGTTACTTTTGTCCCCGCGTTGATTTACTCTAAGTAAACTTTTTATGTGTGTGTGTTTATTTCAACAAAATGCCGCGACAACCCATAATAACCACCGCACGAATAACAACTAACATGGAAGTCTATCGAGAAGCGGCTGAAGAGCATTTTAATCATGGTGAAAAAAATAGAGCCATAGCAAAAAAAATTGAATGTCTGCCATGTTACATTGCATAGATATATAAAAAAAAATTAAGCTAGAAAACGGTTGCAGACAAGGAAAATAAATTTGATGACGAATATTGCTTCTACCTCGTTTCTTTAGAAAATTTTTAGCAATAGTCGACTGAATGAGCAGTTTACATTGTTTCGATTGCAAAATGTGGTCTCATAGGTACTGAATGCGTCAATGAATTATGTGTGCCATAATTGCGAGTCTGAATAGAGAAGACTGACACTGAATTTTCCAATAAATATTTGTTTGATTGAATATGTCATATCATATTCATTACAAACCCCTTTGCCCTGTTACTTTCGACCCACAACGTGTTACTTTCGGCCCGCCAACGTGGTCGAAAGTAACAAATGACAAATTTTTTTAAAGTTTCTGTGATTCATGCAAAAAACACAATAATAAGGTAATTTAAGCTGTTAATGTATAGAACATAAACGGAATTTATGTATGGCTATATCAATTTTACCGAAATAATAACACCTAATGAGAAACCAAGGCGAAAGTACACAATGTTACTTTTGTACCCGGTCATCTCCCCTATGTTTAAAGGTATGAACTTCGTAGATTTTCCCTTCTTATGTATATTGATAGTTATGTGAAGATCTATTATTAAATATGGCGTCCAAATCGCCCTCGATTGTGAGTTTCATATTTTTATGTTCCAAATTAATTAAATGAATCTATTGGTATAACATTTTTTTTTTAACTCGAGGGACCTACAGTTTAACGCCGGTTCCGAACGGCCAATGGGCTTGTAAACGATTACCCAACAATTTATCTTTATAAATAGAACCACTAAATTCCGGACATACACAATACCCAAGAGCGAGGTGGGACTCGAACCCACAATCCTCGGTTTACAAACGGTATAAGGCAGTTCACCTTACCGCTGGTCTACCGAGGCCTCAAGGTATAACATTTCTCACCGTACGATACACTCCAGGCACTAGGTGAATGGGAAGCTAGACCTAAAGATGACAAAACATAACAAAGGCGATCCTTTCAACGCGGGATGGTATATTTAGTTTCAGAGAAGGATATATTTAATATTTACTTAAATTAAAAACTATTTATTATTCCTTGTTTCAAGTTTAGAAATATTCTACGAAATTTTATATTGAAGGTAGAATTGGTAATGTTTTGAAGATATATTATGGGTTTGAAGTGGAGAATTGACTGAAATTTATAATCTCCTAGCTATTCACATAATGATAATCGAATAGTTGATGGAATCCGTCGTTACTACGTGATAATTTAACATGATGAACAAAAAGAAAACTTGAATTTACTACAAAAAGATAACTTTCAAATTATGCACAAATTACCGAAAGGAACCAAATTTACTTACTTAGAATCATTAGAAATTTTTGAACTCAATCATATAATGCAAAAGATATCTTGCTGAACGTCCAGATTGACTTGATATATTCTCCTATATTTAGTGTAGTCCAACAATAATCATTTTTATAAGAACATTTTGTTGTACCAATATGGAAAATAAACTTCGATTAGCCCTTCTTGAAATGTGTTTCTCTTGTCTATTTGGTACCTGCAATAATTCATTTCCGTATAGTAAGCGTAAATCTACACAGAAAATAATAATGAGCCAGATATCAATCACTGCCAATGATTGACCGCATATTCATTATCATAACGTATTTTTGATTAGGACAATGTCCAAAATTTATTGATAATAATGAATTTCTGTGATTGATCAATCAACGACTTTGTTGTTATAATGAAATCTATGTCATTATGATAATGTAATTGAATCATGAATTCAATGAAAAAAGTCATCTTTATAATGTTATTTACATCAGAGCAATATGAAAAATACATCAAGATAATGACTACATAGTGATAAATGCTATGTACCTTTAATCATCACGACACATTGTCATAATCCCTCTTTTAATAAAGCTATGTTCAATAGGCATAACATTAATGATTGAAAACATCAACCTATGTATAGTTCATCATAGCAATGCACTGCGTTTATCAACTAATGTATTTCGGTTATTCGGTCAATGTCCGAGAGCATTGGTACAATGCTTAAAGAATCATGGATTGATGAATTTCTGGCTGCACCCCCACCGTCTCAACATAAATATTCCAAATTTCCGCCTAATTCGCTATACGAGTATCTATCTAACGCTAACAGCCAAACGGTGAAGTGTTATTTGTGTATAAGTAAATTTTTGTGGAAGCAGTTTCTTTAGAAGGTGGTAAGTAGAGTAATGTATTTTTTGAATCTTGTTAGTTTTTTATAACATTTGAATAAAAGTTACGAAAATATTTTTTGCCAGAAAACAATCTCAAAAAAATAAGTAGTTACACTGAACAGTGTTGAAAGAGACGAAAGAATGAAAACATGGCGTGTTTCGAGCACTTATAGTGAAAATATATAAATATATTGCATTTTGAACAATTTTTATATTATTTCGCGAACTACTATGAATTTTGCTATAAGAAATAGATATGCTCAATAATGGAACTTGCTCATACATTGTTTTGCTAAATACCCTTGTAAATTCAGTAAATTACTGAAAAGAAAATTGTATTTACAAAAATCTACTATTTACTAAAATTTGACGGTCTACACTGTTTCAACATCATCTTGAAAAATAATCATTTATTGCAGGTTGTGACCATATTTGTAAGTGTGATCTGGATCTGAAGTATAAATCGAAATATTCCAAGCACCTTCATATACAGGGCTATTCAAATTCGAGTATATGCATGGGGATTTCGATAACGAAGAGAGATAGAGCGATGGTTAAATGGGGGCAAAGTAGCATATTTCAGAGGTCAGTTATATGGATTAAAGAAATCTGATCTAGCTCCTTTAGTTCTGGAGTTATATAGGAAAAATCGAAAATTTCGAAATCCTTTTTTTGCCTATATCTTTTTATTTAATGAGTTGTTTTCAAAACAATTGTCACTTTGCCATTGCCACTTTTTGTATCTAAATATCTGAATAGAAATTATATACAGGGTGTCGTATAGATTGGGCCACCCTCAACTTTCAATTTTCAAATATGGACCTGGATTTTTTATTGCATTTTTTTGAAAGCCAAGAGTCATGTTTCATATTGAAGTAGTATTTTCATCTAAATTACAGAGTGTTCTGGAAATATTGAACTATTACCATTAAAATTTCAACATTTTTTAAAAATTGCAGCTCTAATTAAAAAAAATATCATAGAATAAGGTATAAAGTGCCTAGGATTTGGAAGATAATCAACATTATTCGACGAAAAATGTCTTCTTCAAGAATTCAACCACAATTCAGTTCACGCAACCCATGGTCAATGTACGAAAATATGAAATTCTTCCCAGTACGTACATGTATGTGCATATAATCAATGCCCATACAAAATAATCTTCCAATAGAAATCTTCATACTCCAGACACCAATTTGGAAATATTTCATTGTTACTCACTTTTCGAACTACCTATATATGTTTCATATTGGCGTTTTATTTTTATATAAATCATAAAGTGTTTTGGGAATATTGAACTGATACTAGTGATATCTCATCATTTTTTAATTCCATAACAACTCTAATTGAATAATATCAGAGAATGAGAGGTGAATCAGACAAATTGATTCCTTAAGAAAAATCAATTTCAGAATTTCAAGATTATCTAGTCTCACTACTTGTTCGGAATAACAATAGAATAAAATCAACATTCCCGAGAGACATTTTATTTCTTTACCATAATGTAGCATTGGTAGAATAATTATTGATCCCAATGTCGATTCACCTCAGTAGGTATGAGGAAGATCTGTTGTATGTATTCTGCTGAGAACTCACAAACATAATCTGTCACAAACATTATTGATCACATTGACACATATTATTGATCATATAGGTTTTTATATTTTATAACTTATCGCACAAGAACATGTTCAGTTATTATCTAGAATTGAAATAAGTCATTATGAGTAATCATAATCGAATTAAATGTTCGAATTGACGACCTTCTCGCTCCAGACATTTAGTCGTTTTTTTAAGTTATTATTCGCTCTCAAAATATCTCTTCGGCGTAGTGATGCGCAAGCGTTCATGATTTTAATTCTTAAATCTTCTATATTTTCAATTTCGTTTTGATATATTCTATTTTTTAGTGTACCCCATAAGAAAATGTCAAGCGGAAACACGAATGCTCCTATTATTTCTGTAGAAAATGTTAATCATATCTCTTTTCTGCTCTATGGGGAAACCCATTTTCAGTACTATCAGATTTTTCATTAGATACCAACGATAATTTCCAAGAAACTGTCAAAATAATGACAAGTGAGGTGAACTAAATAGTTATTTTTCAGCGTACTATGAGAATTCAAATAGTTTAATCATAATTGTTGTATACAGCAACAGAATGCCCATGAATTTGCTGAAAAATGTAGGTAGTTCGGAAAGAGAGTATCAATGAAATATTTCCAAATTGGTGTCTGTAATATAAAGATTGCCAGTCGAACGTTTTTTGTTTGGGCAATTATTATATGCACATACACGTACTAGGAAGAATTTCGCATTTTCGTACATTGATCATGGGTTGCGTGAACCGAAATGTGGATGAATTCTTGAAGAAGACATTCTTCGTCGCATAATGTTGATTATCTTCCAAATCCTAGGTATTCTATACCTTATTCTATGATATTTTTTTTAATAGAGCTGAATTTTTAAAAAAATGTTGAAATTTTACTGGTAATAGTTCAATATTTCAAGAACACTCTGTAATTCAGATGAAAATACTACGTGAATATAAAACATGACTCTTGGCTTTCAAAAAAATGCAATAAAAAATACAGGTCCGTATTTGAAAATTGAAAGTTGAGGGTGGCCCTATTTATACGACACCCTGTATATAATTTTTATTCAGATATTTAAATAGCCTACAAAAAGTGGCAATGGCAAAGTGACAATTGTTTTGAAAACAACTCATTAAATAAAAAGATATAGGCAAAAAAAGGATTTCGAAATTTTCGATTTTTCCTATATAACTCCAGAACTAAAGGAGTTAGATTAGATTTTGTTTATCCATATAACTGACCTCTAAAATATGCTACTTTGCCCCCATATAACCATTGCTCTATCTCTTACCGTTATCGAAATCCCCATGCATATACTCGAATTTGAATAGCCCTGTATATTCAGTATTTACTTTTCCCCAATATAAATCATGGTCGGACAACTATCTGTATAACAACCCAGAGCGCCCTCCACCAAAGATATTGGAAACCAACAATTCTCCGTAGAGATAGAAAATGCAGAAACCCGTCGCTAGAATACAAACTTTCTGACATAAGATGTCTACTTTGCAACTGTGGCGTAGGTATGTTTTTTTTTTTAATTATTGAAGAATTTTCCTTGTTCTCTTTATGTAATATATCAAATTGTCCATGGTCAACTAGTATATTTTTCATGATTTTTAATTTAATCTTGTATAATTTCATGTATTACCTATAACATTCAATATAATATAGCTATAGTTGCAACTAACTATTATAACTTTACTTCTAGATTGATATGGACTCCACTCAAGAACGAAAATGATAATTTTTTTCTCAAAAACTGTGAAAAAGAAGTGCCAAAATAATTGCATTTCTGTTCAATGGCAATGTCAAAGACAAGGCGATTGAGTTTTTACTAGGCCCATTGGAAATCGAAAATATCGAGGAAAGTAGGTAAGTATCTGCTTGTGTAGATTGTATATTTCAGTGAATGGTGTTCACCCCGTGATGCTAATGTTAGTAGTTCAAAAAGAGCTTGATATTATTATTCTATGTCAGATGGTTGTTTTAGTCACAGGGTTGAAAGAGAACACTTTTTTCATTTGTTATGAAATCAAATGACAGCTTCAGAATAATTTGATACATATTTCGTGAACATCATATTCAAAGTTCATAACAAACTTATTTCATTAAAAAGTAGAGTCCCAATGAAAAAGAAAATCAGTTTTCTGAAATCTGGAATTCACCTTTTCCATTTTCGACCATAATGTATTTTTATTTCCAGATGGGCGAGATGAGGCAGCCACCAACAAAGTTGTAAAGAAAGATATTACTGAAAAAATTTTCACTTACAGCACTCATTTTTATATCTTGCAAAAACATCACAAGAAATTGAAGAATGGATATACTTTTTTAATTCGAAGAAAACTTCAATTCAATCTTTTGTGTTCGCAATTGGTGAAGATATAACAAAAATTCAAGGAGAGTATACATACTTCGATGGAATTAGATATAAGTTTTTCAATGTTATAAGAGCTGTTAATAGTTGTTCAAATATTATTTATGTTTCCAATACATATACTTACCTGTGATGTAGCCATACGCTAAATAATAATAATAATAATATGTTTCCAATTTGAGTTTATCTCCAGAAAGTATTATGTTTTGGTCGTTTATTGAATACTTTTTTTTAAACCTCAATCCAGGAATTGTATGCAGTAAAACATATATCTTATGTCAATATTTGAAGAATAAATTGTATTATTCCAATTCAATGAATCTTTTGTGTCTGTTTGTAGTTATCTTTGGAACGAACTCGTTCGACAGTGCCATCATAATTGCTTGGAGCATCATTAGCAATAATATATAGACACTTTTTCCCTATTTGCAATATATAAATATATATATATATATATATATATATATATATATATATATATATATATATATATAAATATAAATATATATCTATATAAATATATATATATATATATATATATATATATATATATATATATATAGATATATATATATATATATAAGTCTAGTCTATTTTATTTATGAAAACAAAAGGTGCAACCTGTAGGCTCAGATCGATGTTTTTTTACATTATATTAACGTCTTCGAACATTGAACGATGTTCGAAAGTCATTGTGCGCATGGCTTAGAATTAATGTATCGGTGATTGAGTCAATGTCCTGAGTTCCTTAGTTCAATGACTGCAGTTGATCGGTTGATGTACAGAAAATATCATGCTGGATGTTGATTGACTGATACACAGTGGTCATTAGTAGAATGTACTATGTTCTGAAATCCAGGTGATGAAATTAATGCCTCTCGGGGATTGATATAATCACTTGAACATCAAGCAATCAATAATAATACATTGATTCAATGAACTCGAGCATCGGTTGAAAATTGATGTCCGAATACATTATCACAATGGTTTTATTCGTTATATTTACGTACGTTTTTCGTTCTGTGTATAATTATGTATTCAGTTCTCAACTCAATCTGCCCCATGATGATCTAGTGACCGAAATTGCAATCGCAGTGTTATATTTTTGTTGTATTTTTGTGTTAATAAACGTAGCGAATAAAATTTTTTTTTGCTCATAATGACAATTAAATCAAAATTCAAAACACATTATGTTAAATATATAAAAATCTATATATATATATATATATATATATATATATAATATATATATATATATATATATATATATATATATATATATATATATATATATATATATATATATATACACATCCATTTGGAACGAAGCTCCTTTCACTACATGTTATATAATAATCAGTTGGCACAATAAAATGAATGAACAGCGTTTGAGAGAAATTAAATCAAAAAAATCAGATTTATTAATATATTACTCTTCCAGGGCTATTTGGAAACTATTTAGAACAATGATCCTCTGGAGAGCAGAGTTTATTTAGAATTTAACAATATATATGAACACTATCTTCAATAGGGTCATGTTCAATACAACATTTTTTTGAAATTTATATTTTCTGATAAAAAAAATTGAAATTCATCATGTAAACTATGAATAACCTTGCTATCACAACTTTCTGAAATATATGTATTGTTATTCATGATTTCGAAGAGTTTTAGTAATTCAGTATATAAATTTATTCTATGTATATATAAATATATATATATATTTATATATATATATATAATATATATATATATATATATATATATATATATATATATATATATATATATATATATATATATAGATATATATATATATATATATATATATATATATATATATATATATATATATATATTTATATATATATATATATATATATATATATATATATATATATATATATATATATATATATATATATATATATATATATATATATATATATATATATATATATATATATATATATATATATATATATATATATATATTTATATAAGGTAAGTGCACCAAATATTGCCATGCTAACACTTCTTAATTTTTTTTGCACATGTTATCATCATTATACTGCTGAATATTTTTTTATTTATTCTATACTGTATTCTTTACACATCAAAAAATTGTTAATGACTTCAATTGAAAAAAAAAGTACTTTTTTAGTAGTTTTTAGAAAAAATAGCAATATGGCAATATTTGAAACACATGCACCAATTATTGCCGGGGAAGGGCAATATTAGGAACGCATCTGTTAAACATAAAACAACTTTGTGAAAATAAAACATTTATTAAAAAGAACATTGATACTTCATTTTTTAATAATATAAAAATATAATAGTTCCAAAAACAAGCTTTTAGTTTAAAAAAAATCTATAGTAAATAGTCACAATCGGGACATTGGAAGATATCTTTGTCTTCTCTAGAAAGTCCTACGCACTCTTCATGTACGTATCTATTACAGACTGCACAAAACCTCATATCGGCTTGTCTGTCTTCACCGCATACAAAGCAAATCCAAGATTCGGAAGATTTTGAGTTTTTTTTAACAGTTTTGCCCTTTTGTGCCGTTGTTGGCGCCTTTAATTTTGCTTCCTTAGATTTGGTCTTATGGAATAAATCCTTGGTCACTTCTTGCGCCCTAGAGTTTAAGGCTGGCCTGTGGTTTAATGATACCTTTATTTCAGGGGTAATAAAGTAACCAAGATCCTTAAATGTGAGGAGTTTAAGTCAGTTTTCTCAGGAGTTTCAAAATCTTTATTTTTTTCGTATTGTTCTTCTTTTTTTGAGCGTTGAACCAGTTTTATCAATGGCTCATCTTCTTCATCGGTACTATCGGCAACGGAAACTTTATTTACTAAACGTTCATTGTTGCTATCCAATTCTGACGATGAATCTTCTGTCTCAGAGTGCGGTCTTCTCTCGTTATTATTATTTTTATTAAGTCCACTTGGGCCAGGCATTCCTAATTCATTGTTTTCTATTTGAGGCTGATGCTCAGTGTGTGTTATTAGGCTAGGAGCAAAAGCAGACTCTGGTATTATGTCTAGGCAAAATGGGAAAATGCCCGTGGCTTTAAACCCAGAGATTATGTTGGAGGGTGTCACAGATTTGAGCCATACTTTGGAAAAAATTTTGCCAAATCGCATCTTCGTTAAAGGTTTCCCAGGTTGAGTGATAAGAAGATTTAAAACCTCTTGATCCCAGAAAGCCTCGAAACTTCGGAAAACAGCCTTGTCCATAGGCTGCAACTCATGAGTAGTATTACTCGGAAGGCAGAACAATGTTATTCCATGAATTTCTGCAGCCTCGACGATTGAAATATCTAAGTGTGACTTTGCTCCATCAAATATCAGAAGAGTCGGACGTGGATTCTTATATTTCGAAAAGTGATCCAGCCAAGATGTGAAGGCATCAGTTGTCATACTGCCTTTAGCAGTCATTATAATTTTTGAACCTGGTGGCATGTGATCTCCCCATTCGGATTTTAATCTCTGTCCTTTAAATAAAATACACGGTGGAATTGCTTGACCTAGAGCGTTGGCTCATGCAACAATGCTAACATTTTCGCCATGTCCGAATACATTATCACAATGGTTTTATTCGTTATATTTACGTACGTTTTTCGTTCTGTGTATAATTATGTATTCAGTTCTCAACTCAATCTGCCCCATGATGATCTAGTGACCGAAATTGCAATCGCAGTGTTATATTTTTGTTGTATTTTTGTGTTAATTAACGTAGCGAATAAAATTTTTTTTTGCTCATAATGACAATTAAATCAAAATTCAAAACACATTATGTAAAATATATAAAAATCTATATATATATATATATAATATATAGGTATATATATATATATATATATATATATATATATATATATATATATATATATATATATATATATATATATATATATATATATATATATACACATCCATTTGGAACGAAGCTCCTTTCACTACATGTTATATAATAAACAGTTGGCACAATAAAATGAATGAACAGCGTTTGAGAGAAATTAAATCGAAAAAATCAGATTTATTAATATATTACTATTCCAGGGCTATTTGGAAACTATTTAGAACAATGATCCTCTGGAGAGCAGAGTTTATTTAGAATTTAACAATATATATGAACACTATCTTCAATAGGGTCATGTTCAATACAACATTTTTTTGAAATTTATATTTTCTGATAAAAAAAATTGAAATTCATCATGTAAACTATGAATAACCTTGCTATCACAACTTTCTGAAATATATGTATTGTTATTCATGATTTCGAAGAGTTTTAGTAATTCAGTATATAAATTTATTCTATGTATATATATATATATATATATATATATTTATATATATATATATATAATTTATATATATATATATATATATATATATAGATATATATATATATATATATATATATATATATATATATATATATATATATATATATATATATATATATATATATATATATATATATATATATATATATATATATATATATATATATATATATATATATATATATATATATATATATATATATATATATATATATATTTATATAAGGTAAGTGCACCAAATATTGCCATGCTAACACTTCTTAATTTTTTTTGCACATGTTATCATCATTATACTGCTGAATATTTTTTTATTTATTCTATACTGTATTCTTTACACATCAAAAAATTGTTAATGACTTCAATTGAAAAAAAAAGTACTTTTTTAGTAGTTTTTAGAAAAAATAGCAATATGGCAATATTTGAAACACATGCACCAATTATTGCCGGGGAAGGGCAATATTAGGAACGCATCTGTTAAACATAAAACAACTTTGTGAAAATAAAACATTTATTAAAAAGAACATTGATACTTCATTTTTTAATAATATAAAAATATAATAGTTCCAAAAACAAGCTTTTAGTTTAAAAAAATCTATAGTAAATAGTCACAATCGGGACATTGGAAGATATCTTTGTCTTCTCTAGAAAGTCCTACGCACTCTTCATGTACGTATCTATTACAGACTGCACAAAACCTCATATCGGCTTGTCTGTCTTCACCGCATACAAAGCAAATCCAAGATTCGGAAGATTTTGAGTTTTTTTTAACAGTTTTGCCCTTTTGTGCCGTTGTTGGCGCCTTTAATTTTGCTTCCTTAGATTTGGTCTTATGGAATAAATCCTTGGTCACTTCTTGCGCCCTAGAGTTTAAGGCTGGCCTGTGGTTTAATGATACCTTTATTTCAGGGGTAATAAAGTAACCAAGATCCTTAAATGTGAGGAGTTTAAGTCAGTTTTCTCAGGAGTTTCAAAATCTTTATTTTTTTCGTATTGTTCTTCTTTTTTTGAGCGTTGAACCAGTTTTATCAAAGGCTCATCTTCTTCATCGGTACTATCGGCAACGGAAACTTTATTTACTAAACGTTCATTGTTGCTATCCAATTCTGACGATGAATCTTCTGTCTCAGAGTGCGGTCTTCTCTCGTTATTATTATTTTTATTAAGTCCACTTGGGCCAGGCATTCCTAATTCATTGTTTTCTATTTGAGGCTGATGCTCAGTGTGTGTTATTAGGCTAGGAGCAAAAGCAGACTCTGGTATTATGTCTGGGCAAAATGGGAAAATGCCCGTGGCTTTAAACCCAGAGATTATGTTGGAGGGTGTCACAGATTTGAGCCATACTTTGGAAAAAATTTTGCCAAATCGCATCTTCGTTAAAGGTTTTCCAGGTTGAGTGATAAGAAGATTTAAAACCTCTTGATCCCAGAAAGCCTCGAAACTTCGGAAAACAGCCTTGTCCATAGGCTGCAACTCATGAGTAGTATTACTCGGAAGGCAGAACAATGTTATTCCATGAATTTCTGCAGCCTCGACGATTGAAATATCTAAGTGTGACTTTGCTCCATCAAATATCAGAAGAGTCGGACGTGGATTCTTATATTTCGAAAAGTGATCCAGCCAAGATGTGAAGGCATCAGTTGTCATACTGCCTTTAGCAGTCATTATAATTTTTGAACCTGGTGGCATGTGATCTCCCCATTTGGATTTTAATCTCTGTCCCTTAAATAAAATACACGGTGGAATTGCTTGACCTAGAGCGTTGGCTCATGCAACAATGCTAACATTTTCGCCATGTTCTGGGGCTGTTAAATGCACTCGTTTGGCTCCTTTTTTAGCCAGGACATTTTGCTGCTTATGGATGGTAAGGCGACATCCCTTTTCATCCATATTGTAAATATTTTCGGGCTTGTCAAACAATTCTTATTGGCTCATGACATTCCTTAATTTGGAAAAATAGTCGTTTAAAATGAAAGGGTTCATTTTTTGTGCTCGCCCTGGATTCATGTGCTGAGCTTTACGTTTTGCTACATCTGGATGTCTGGCAAAAAAAAAACGTAACCATTTTCTTCCTGCTAATCCGGATGATCCAGGAAAAGGATTGGTTGCGTGAAGCTTAGCCGCGTACGAAAAAACACTTTTTCGAACGATTTTGCTGGTTACTGGCAGACCCACTTCCGCTAGCCTATGAATTCTTCTTACTAAATCTCGTTCTTGTTCGAATGTTAAAATGCTTTTTCGCCCCAGTCGTTTTCGTGGATTACCTTTTCTCTTATGCAATCCAAGAGTAGTTCGAGGAATGGAATACCGCAGAGCTGCCTGGCTTATACTGGTCCCATTTCTTATCACTTCTAAAGCATCCCTGAGATCCTCTTCTGTCCATTGAGCCCTTTTTTGTTTTGGCATTTTCTAAAAAAAAATTAAGAAGTGAGTATACTTCTCAAAAATGCATTTATTTCAATGTAGTAAAAAATTGTTCCAAATATTGCCAGGTGTCCCAAATATTGCCAGTGGCAATATTTGGTACCATAGAGCATGGCAATATTAGAAACACAGGATTAAATACAAATGGCGGTGAGTAAATTTTTGTCCTCCAATATCACGTTTACACAAAGTAGGATATTTGAGTACTTATATGTACCTACCTTAAAAGCCAGTTGCTTTTGATTCACATTTGCAAATAAGCCGGTATCAGAATTTTCAATTTCACCTATTTTTATAGTAGTCTCAACGTAAAACCAGTATTAATCACTACAGCTGTTAAAGCACAATGAGCGCGTCGCCCGTCAAATAGGAAGAGGAGTTCGATGCGTATAACCAATTACAGGTAGCGCTGGTCGCATGAAATATGACGTCATAGATTACTGCCGGGTGGCAATATTAGGAACATGGCAATATTTGGCGCAGGTACCTTATATATATATAATATATATAAATATATATATATATATATATTTATATATATATATATATATATATATATATATATATATATATATATATATATATATATATATATATATATATATATATATATATATATATATATATATATATATATATATATATATATATATATATATATATATATATATATATATATATATATATATATATATATATATATATATATATATATATATACATATTTATACATTCCAAAACCCCTTCTTTTTCATATCAATACTGATGAATAAAATTTTATCTCAATATATAAATGTATAATTCATAATATTACATGAAAACCTATAGACTCAATAGTTTATCCTCGTGCAAACTCATCACTGTAGAAAATTTGATAATGAAGATGAATTTTATGAACAAAATACGAAATAATATTGTTTATTCATAATTTCAAGTTTCCTCCTTGTACGAATAAAACGAACTCATAAAATCGTGTGCGTTGATAGTTGATTCATTCATTCACTGAAAAATTAGGAAGTTTTTCAATGATTTTTCGTCAACAACAAAATGAGCATTATTATGATGTGATACTAAAATTACAGTAAGTAAAAAAGAATATTTAGTATTAACTACTGATGATGCCAATATCGTTTTAGAAACGCATTTTCTGAAGGTGAGAGTTCAAGTGTAGTAGTGTGAAACATTTTTTTCATTAGGTTCCAAAGTCGAAGATTTCCAACATCGGTATTTCAATGAAAAATTTCTCAAGATCGCATCGCTTCAAATTTAAATAGCAAATTTGATATCTTCTTTCAATCTCACCTTTACATAAACACGTTGTAACCTGAGAAAAAGTCTTCAAGATATACTCGAAGTTCAAAGTGACAGGCAAAACTTTCCAGACCTGATTAGGGAAGGCGGGGATGGCGATGAAACCAATTTATCTAATTTTCCAGAAACAATACACAATTCCGAAGGGCTGTCAAGTGAAATTTAAAATCACATACAAAACAACGAAGAATCTCCATCATTATTCATCCGGAGCGGGAAAGTACGCATAGAAAATTTTCGTTAAATAAATTAGGAGCTTGCATGAAGAATACGAAGCCATTAATATTTTTAATGATAATCGCCCCAAATGAGAAATGACAATAATATATGTAGACGTTTTGCTACTAGCGAAATAAGAACGGAGCACCGATAAGAACAAAAAGGCGGGGGAATTTCCTTCGTTACGCGTTCGCTCGCTTCACCCCTTTCTTTCATCCTTCTTTCCTAAGGAACAGGGTCGAATTTTCAAAAGGAAGGTTGATTCAGACATTAAAATTCTCAAAAAAAACTTTCAAGCATCTGAACTCAAAACTTACAGGTATCTGTTTTTCATTGTTTGAATCTGATCAGTATTGCATACTTGAGCAGAAATATCTGGTAAACACTAAGAAAAATAAAATATTTTCTGTTTACTAAATGAATGGTTATGTCGATTTAGTTTCATTGAACAATTTATTAACATATCAGTTATACTACTTTTATGAGTGCTCAATATCACGACAAATCTATTGCATGCCATACCACATCCAAATGATGATAGCTTCAATTATTATTGACTACTTCATCAGTTGAAATGTTCAATAACAGGTAATTATTAAATATCTTTCCTGTAGTGGTATTAGGTTCAGGGTGAATATAACTTATTCAATAGTTCTATTTACCACTACAAATGATAGCACGTATGAGATTACTTCCTGTGATGTCAAGATTTACCACTACAAAGAGTAGTAAAAAAGCCGAAAGATTCCGAAGTAACAATCACGCGAAGCTTCAGCTTCCGATATGCTTCCGATGTCCGATCGCCATTTTTATCATTATTGTTTTCTGTATTGCTGTTCGTGAGTTGTGCACCCATTCTCATTGTTTTAATTTTGCACCACTGTTGGTGTTCAATGACTACGAATAGATACCTAAAATGGAAATCTTACTGATTCAATGGAATTTGGATATTTGAATACCAGTAATCAACGGTAAGTCATACTCACTTTGTTTCATAGCTAATTTTGAATGACACTAAAGGCTTCAGTAGGTACCTACTTAAAGGCAGAATTCATAATCGCATGTAGGTTTCTCTGACACAGTGGGTATCTCCTAATTTTTTGAAATTTGATTAACCTAATCAACTAGATATATGTAAGTATATACCCATATGACTTAAATTTTTCCATATTAAATTTATGACTAACTGCATATTATTGAAAAGCGATAATTTCCCTGTAAATGTCCCAAAAGTATTCCCATAAT
This sequence comes from Cynegetis impunctata, assembly GCA_030704885.1. Classification (NCBI taxonomy): domain Eukaryota; kingdom Metazoa; phylum Arthropoda; class Insecta; order Coleoptera; family Coccinellidae; genus Cynegetis; species Cynegetis impunctata. The sequence goes on from JARQZK010004368.1 coordinate 175,328, forward strand.
ACTAATATAGTCACCTGCTAGAATATTATCATTAGGTAGTTTTTATTACCTGTTAAGTACTTACCTCCATTAGTTTATGGAAAGAACTGTTTTTTAACCACTTATTTCATACTTCTTTTGTTGCAGAAAACTATATAGATGTAAAGTCTATCGAAAATCAAAGCAACAATTCACAGATCACAAATATTTCTTTGAAAATTACAGTAAAAGAAAAAACGATGGGTTAATTATATAGATAATAATATTGATATTTTTGGTAAATCAACACCTTGTTTGTGTAGAATTGTGTAAAAACCTTAGTCTTTTGTATTTTTCAGAAATTGTAGTTCTAAATCTTTGAGACAGGACTTCAGAGTATCGAGTGAATCAATTTCCAAACACCCTATATATTGATTACTAAAGTTCAATAAACAAGCCTTTAAACATTGTCTTACTTTTATTACATAATTAGAATTGGTTATGTTTCCGAAAAACAACATATAAGTACGTATGAAATACTCATTTAGTGAAGTTATCATGAATCTGCAAAAATCTCTAATATTATATCAGTGCAGATAAAAAATAACCATAGATTTATGGATAAAAATAGAAAGGTAGTATAGTGTACATTGTCATATAAATGCTAGGTAATACCCTTATTTGGTTATGTAGTATTCCATGGCACCGATAAATAAGAACAAATCGACAAGTGGGAGTTACTTGTTTGTAGTGGTAAATAATAACCAAACAGGAAAAGTACTTGATGCTTTAAGCTTCAGTATTTATTATTGTTTGAATCATACCTACTATTTTGTAGTAGTAATATTTAATAAATGTAGTGATTGGCGCCTATTTGACCACAACGCTTGGTATAATATAGTTATCAACGGATTATTATTTTCAGTGAAGTCTTTTATTTCCGCAGTAAATTCTAAGGAAGCTTCAGTACAATTGTGGTAAATGAAGACCTGCATAAACAAAACATCACAGGCAATAACGATCCGTCATTATACATTGCCCACCATTTTTCCTTCTGATAGAGAACTTCATAAAAATCGGCCAAGTGCGAGTCGGACTCGCTCACGAAGGGTTCCGTACCATAGAATATGCCCCCTTAAATATTTATTTTATTTTAATTTTATTATTTATTATTTAAGTAAATATACAATTAAGTATTTTGTGAATAATTCAAGTGATGCCTACTTGATACCATTTATTGATATCGAACAAAAATAGACAAAAAAACGGCGTTTTTTCATGTGCGCTCCCCTTAAATATTCATTTTATTTTGATATTTTTATTTATTTTTAAAATAAAAATACAACTGAGTATTTTGAAAATATTTTAAGCGCCCACCTGTTGTCATTATTGATATCGAGCAAAAAAAGGTAAAAAAATCGCGTTTATTGTATGGGAGCCCCCTTAAATATTCATTTTATTCTGTTTTTATAATTTGTAAAAATTTCAACTATCTAGCTATCGCGCTTCTTGAGACACAGCTTAGTGAAAAACAGATGGACGGACAGACAGCGAAGTCTTAGTAATAAGGTTCTGTTTGTACCATTTGGGCACGGAACCCTAAAAACCAATTTATCGCTGTCATTCTCAAATCGAATAAACTCAACTTTTTATCAACATTTTCAAGATCAACCTTCCTTGACTGGACTTATCCTAGATATAAGCGTGTTGGAAGAATAATTTAATAGACAACCTATCTGAATTCGATACAAATTCATGAACATTACTGAGACAACTCTAATGACGAAAATTTTCAGGAAGTGTGGCCTGTAAAAATAAATAAGTAGAGTACAGATTCGCGGTAATGGTCATGCTGATGTATTACTCACTTGGTAACAAAAATCAATTGATGTTATGTCAATAAATGCATAAAATTCCAGCTATGCGTACAAATTAGAAATGTTGGATCAAGGGAATATTCGAATCGAAAGTTATGAATGACAAAAAAAGAAATCATCGTGAGCTGTGCTTTTAACTTGATTGAAGGGAATTCTTACCAAAATGACCAATTTTTCATCCGTTTGATACACTTTAGGTGGGCATAATATAGAGGGTCTATAGTCTATATCACCACACCACACAAGTTTTAAGTCCTTGGGTTGCGTCTACATAATTTTCCTGAAAAGTACTCATAAATGTAGGTTGTTCATCCCTAGCTTCCTGCTAAGTGCACAAATTTCCGTTCATCTAAAGGACATACTTGCTCTAATAATATGTACAAAATGTTCCATTCCAAAGCGTCGTTGTCTTGGCGTTTCGTCCAAGAAAGAGAAGAAATCGTGGCACACAAAAGAATGACTATTTGGAGCGCCCTTCTTTCCCAAAGATGAGTCGGATCAATAAGTGTAGCACATTATTAAGAATGTCTTGAAAAAACCAATCGTATGGTGTATATACCGTAAGGTTCACACACGGGGTAGATTTTTTATTTTTGTAGGTTTTCCGATATCAAAGAACTTCTCGCTGAAGCTGAGAGGTTGATAGTAGCTGGTTTTTGGAATTATTTACTGAAGATTCATATTTATCTCGCGGTATGAAATTATTTGAGGAGTAAAATCGAGCGTTAACTAAAAGTGAAATATAACGTTCCTTTGCGCAACGTACTATGCACACCTTTCACTTCAAGGTTATTGGTATACCGCCACATAGTTGATGCATATATAGGTACTTATATCTAGTGATACTTACACTTGTGCACCAAGCTAGTTAGTCGAGCACGTTAGGTACGCTGGCTAGTATTTAGGAGGTCTCGGGTTCAAACCCCGGGGCCGACTGGTCTGCCATGAGTTTTTTTCAGAGGTTGCCTCATGGTAATGTAAGTCACTGCTTGCAAACTTACAAGGCGAATGCTAGGTCAGTATTAATCCTCTGAACCCTACCCACACTTCCTATGTTTCATAAATATCCCGTCTCACCTATCCTTAATGCACTTGTACATACAAGTGTATCCTCTGATCTGGCTGAAGGAGTTAGTCCCAAACTCAAGCTGCCCGCCTCCCTGACACATACTTCAGAGAGGAATGAAACACGTGTGTTTCCTTTTTTTTTACATTTGTGCACAATAAACAAAATTATTAAGTGATTGAAGTTGATAAAATATTGAAAGATAAAAAACTTAATGACAAAGCATAACGAAGAAGAAGAATTTGAAAAACAAGTTGATGGAGTTTATTTTATTATTATTATTATTGATAGAATTAACGAACAGCTGTCTGTTATTTAATGTATGTATGTTTGATTAATTGCATATATCTTTTATATTTTATATTATATTATTATGTTATTTGAATTATTGTTGGAGTTCACGTCGTATATATTAGGGTATACCGGCAACAATTGATGCATATATAGGTATATATGATCCAACACATACAACATCAACCTAACCGTTATAAAATTATATGTTTTGATTTTAGAGTGTACCTTATTTATTTATATGTAGTGATACTTATATTGGTGTACAAAAAATTACAAAATTATCAAGTGATTGAAGTTGATAAAATATTGAAAGATATAAAATAAACTGACACACACAATTTTTTTTCCTTGGAAAATCGATATGTGTGTTTTTTCTTATACTAAATCCAACAGTATACATATGAAGAAGAGAAAATTTTAATTTTCTGTACCATCACTACTAGATATGAAGTGATATAGTATTTTTCTCAAATCGCACGTTCTAAGCTGTAAAATCCTATTCACCTATTCCAAAACGGGAAAAAAATCCTGGTTCCGTTCCTGCAGTCACCCAATTTCCTCCCCACATCTCTTTCGTTTTGTTTCGAGAAGACGTGACGCCGTATTCCCGTGCACGCACTAATTTCTTCAAGGGTTTTAAACCCTTGAGCATTAATGAAAAGATTGCATTCCGAAATTCCTTTAGATATTGAAATGAGTTTTACTTCTCGAACATAAAATTAGTACCCCGAAAGGTTTTTCTTCGCTTTCGGCCTCTTTCTGGTCTTTGTAGTTGGGAAACTTTCGCATATCGAAATTTTGAGTTTTCAGAAACAACTTTGCGAAATTCAATCTGTGAAGGGTGAGAGCAAGAAGAGTATTTGTTAAACAATCTTTTGCGTGTACTTTGCTAAGAGTGAAATTAGCAGATTACTCTTAGTATGTCAAATATTTCATGAATTCCAATTCTCTTGGATAAACACTGTACCTCCAGTTTATTCTAGAAATATCATCCGATATACACACCATGATTGAATGAAATATCTTGAACATGAATTATTGTAGTCAGATTTAAATATAGAAGATGCAATAAAATGAGTACAGTAATTTGAAAATGAGAAGCTATCACAAAAGAATTGGCTATATGCGTCACAACCAACAATGATAATTTATTTCTCTGCCCTTACACAATAATTATAACTAAAGTACAATTGACAGCTGTTTCAATATTACTTGATTTCATCAGTAGTACTCATTGGGGGTCGCTTTTTCGCTACTTATATTCAATGACAGCTATACTATGGTATTTGAACAACACAACGCCTCTCGTGAGTAACTGCAGGAAACATAATCCACCTCAAGGATTGAAAATAAAGATTCTCTGTGTGAGTAAAAAACATTTTTCCAAAAAGAAATTTTTACAACTGTGATGTATGCCATCAAATCAAATTAAAATATGCTTTATTGTCTTTGGAATTGTACAATTTATCGATAAAGCGTGAAACTAAACAATGTAGAATATGGAAACAAAAATACATCAATCGAAATAATCAAGGTAAAACTTAGAAATAAAAACACATCAAACAACATTTTCACACAAAATATATACAAATTTTATATTAGCAACAATAGAACTGACAGTGTCAATCTTTTCTTTTTTTTTTAATTTAAGCCGATGTCTGTGCTTAATAGTAGTCCTCTATCGAGATAATAAGGTCGATCAATAAAATAAGAGTTTGTCCTTTTCAGAAAATTGGTCAAGGAGGTTACAGATTTCAATTCATCTGGAAGGTAATTTTGTTAGTATTGTAAATTATGGACTTTCTGTTAATTCAGAGGAAGAATAGGATGGTGAACATGATGTCCCGCAGCTCTAGTGGAATACCCTTGCTGTGGCACCATGAAGTACTAACATGGGGCAGATTTTGTCTACTTCTACAACCACAAGCGATAATGAGCAATGTTGAGCAAAAGTAGGTGAAAATAATTTTTGGATTAAGTTGAATACTATATATAATATATAATAGATAGAAAGTTGGTGTTTTCACGCCACTTTTTTGTGAATCGAACGATACCGTAAACAGAACATTCATAGCCCTCCTTGTTTCTGAGATACAGGGCGAAATTGAAAATTCTCATTTTCGAGAACCTTTCATATCTTGGTTACCTTCCAACCTATCGGCAAGGTGCAAACTGCTTCTCATATAACTTTTTGCGTAGAATACAGTGGTGTACTCATTTTGTATCCAACGACGTCCATTTTCAAATTTTTTTTTTGATGGAACACCCTGTACATTTTACTTCATTTTGATTGATATTCATTATTTCTTCAAGCTCGCCAAAAATATGAGAATAATTGCATTTATTTTCATTTTAAATGCTATAATCCATAATATGATTATCAACACTTTAAGAGTTAATTATATATTCTTTGATATTGTTCAAAATAATTATAGTTTTCTCTAATAGCACATTCACAAACTTTTGTAATTCTTCAAAGAAAATTTTGAATAATGATTGGACGTCTCTGCAAATATCGAAAAGCAGAATGCGTAGCATCGCCTAATTCTGCCTTCGAATTATTTTGTGTCTTACAAATTCTATCCTACAAGAAACCCCATAAAAAGAAATCTAATAACGATAGATCTGGTGATCGTGGAGGCCATCTTATAGGTCCGTGGGTGGCAACCCATTTTTGAGGAAAATTGGTTTTTAAAAATGGACGTAATATTTGAACATTGTGGGCAGGTGCTCCGTCCTGTTGTAAATATTATATTATTCAACTGAACTAAAGGGACACTGTCGAGCAGCTCTGGTACATGATCATGGGGGATGTCCAGATAACGCTTTGCGTAGAGACCTCCATCGTAAAGCCACGCTAAAGCCAAATCTCCCTTGCTGTTCCAGTTCAAATATAATATGGCGATTTTCTTGAGACCAACATCTGTTTTTGTGGCAATTGAAGGTTCTGGTACTCGGAAAATACGATTCATCTTATTGATCTTGCAAAATCGAATACTGACTTTGCAAGATCAATAAGATGAATCCAATTTGCTCTGTGACTCAATTCCAAAAAATTAGACGACGTTCCGCATCCTCTGGATGTATTTTTTGTACGATATGTAATTTATATGGTGTGAATATATGTTTCTTCAATATTGTCTGTACCCAAAAGTTGCATACACCGACATCAATAACTCGGTATGAACTTGAAGGCGCTGCTTCTACAAAAGCTGAAACGTTCATATGGACACATATGGCTTCAGAGAGTTAATTGTTTCCAATATCATAGGACGAATTTTCAGCCCCAATTTTTGTACTTTTCTTGATAATTGTTGCATGTAAGAAACTTAGTGTTGAAAATTTAGTTAGAGGATGAATGAATTGCCAACAGTATTCTTTGAGATCATGACCTGTTGTCCACTAACCTAACATTGATATATATTAATATGAAGTAGCTGTGAAGCTACGAAAGCTAAACATATGTCAATAAATTATATATTGTTTAAGCTATATATTATTTGTTTGTTATAATATTCTCAAACTCGTTATAAAATATGTTACCATAAAGCAAATTCAAGCATTCCATCAATCAATATTTTGGATAAGAAAATCATGAGCAGCATGAGAAAAAACTACTCCGCCATCATTCTTGTATCGGAGTTGATTATTATTTCACTCTTATATTTTTCTTTCAATCTAAATCATAATTTCAGTTTTACGGAGCAAATATGTTTATCAAAAAATTCTCTTCCAGCGTTAACGGATTAACTTCTCTCTTTTGCTTTTATTCGCACCGTTTACTGATCCTAAAAGGCGGAGTTTTCTTCGCTGAATTTTCTCAACCCTTTTCTAAATAATATCCTTCCACAGGATTCGACTACGCCTCTCGATTTATCACGGGAAAATGGGTCGTTTTAAGACCAGATCGTTACTTATGTGAGCTTCACTCAAATTCAAAATGCACATATTCATGTGATAGAAGTGTTTCATTTCATTCAAATATTCTTTAAATACTAATATATGAAGAACAAGGATATATATATATATATATATATATATATATATATATATATATATATATATATATATATATATATATATATATATATTTATATATATATATATATATATATATATATATATATATATATATATATATATATATATATATATATATATATATATATATATATATATATATATATATATATATATATATATATATATATATATATATATATATATATATATATCAGGGGCGGCTAGTCAAAGGAGGCTAAGGAGGCTAAGCCTCCTCAATAATATTCCGTGTATCACTAATATATATATTATATTGAATAGTCAGCATTCAGCATATTCATATTAATCAAAATCATATTATTTTATGCACCTACCTTCCTTTCAACCTACATTATATAATATAATTTATTAATTAAGATAGAAGGTATTTACATTTACTGCATTTCATTCATTTCAAGATTTGTGGCAACGCTGCGGAAAGCTTAGAAAGGTATATTCTCAACGTTCATTATGCCTGCCACAGAAAAGCAAACTCACACCACTCAAAAACAAATACTCCGAATGAATACTTCATTGAAATAGAAAACCAAAACACATGTACATGGCAACACCGATAAAGTCCAGTCTTATACAATGTCGACCAATCACAACTATAGAATCTCCCTGACATCGAGTAAAGTCGTTGATTGAATCGTAGTTTGATCGTAATTCGTACTGTCTGAATAATGGACGCCGGAATCAGCTCGCGTTACGCGTATTGTTTTAAAATGAGTTTGATTACTGAAATTAATTTCAAAAATTTCAATGGTGACTTAGTGGAATATTTGTTATCCCATAACTTTAGTGCCCTAAGTTATGAGGATAAAGTTTTGATAAAAACAAAAAAAACCTACCCCTGAATTAAACAATTTGGTGCAGCGTAACAGAAAACAAAACCGCGGTTTTAATACTCGGAATTATGAGAGAAATCCTTGCCTAACCGGATCACAGGTAAAAAATAAATTATTTTGTTGGTAGTGTTTACTTTTTACTAGTGAAAATGTCTCTGTTTGGGGCCGCTTAGGATTTGAGGATTTAATTCTATACCTAGTTGAAAGTGAGGAATTTTTCACCGATAAAGTAACTTTAAATACAGCACGCGGATTAATATCTTACTTACAAGATAAAGAATTTATATATTTTTTAAACATCTTTAAATTAATTTTTGAACAAACAGAAATAGTTTTTCAAATCTTACAGCACAAGTTTTCAGATGTAATTTACTCACGAAATCGGCTCAAGTTTCTTTTGGAAAAAATTGCAGAATTTCGTGCAGAAGTTTATTTTAAAAAACTATTTTCTGTATTTCAAAGTACTGATAACACGACTCAATTTAGCCCAAAACGAAAGAAATTCAGTTACGCAGATATGGAGCTTCGCTATAAGCAAATATTTTATGAAATTTTGGATACTATTAGGGGTCAAATAGAAATAAGGTTCTCTGATTTGAAAGAACTGCATTTTTTCGACTTACTCAATAAAAATTTGTTTACCGGATTTTCGGCTAATTTTCCAGATAACCTTTTAAGAAATTTATGTCAAAAATACACTTTTTTTGATAAGGTGGCCATAAAAAGTGAACTGTGTGTTGTTTATAATGACAATGAAATTTTGGGGCAAAATGAAAATCATGTGAGGACTATTGAATATCTTTTTGATAATGATTTGAATCAAGAATTACCCCAAGTTTATAAACTCTTATGTCTAATTATTTCTATCCCGGTGACATCGGCTTTCGTAGGGCGCTCGTTTTCCACTCTTAAGAGAATTAAAACTTATATACGAAATTCAATGAGCCAGGATCGTTTGAAAAATATTCGTTTGTTGTCTATTGAAAAGGAATTGGTAAAACTTTTGGCGAAAGACGAAAAATTTTATGAGGATATTATAGATCATTTTGCTAACGTTAAAGATCGCAGAATCCCGCTAATCTTCAAAAATATATAATAACTTTTTATTTGCTCTCACCAGCTGTTAAAAAATTCGTTAAGTAGGTAGGTAGGCACCTATTATGTGAAAGAGAAAATTTGATGAATAGATGAATTGATTAATTGGCTGAGAAGAATTTTTGTGAATATTGTAAATAGGAGTTGTAGGTCTCAAGGCAGACACCCGAAAGTGAAAACAAATTAATAGCTTAGGGTGCTTGTTTTACTTTGATTTTCTTTAAATTATATTGACCTTGAAATCCTAAAAATTTTCGCCTATGGTGTATTTCTAACACCTCTTGTAGCCTCCTCAAACCAAAACCTCACGAGCCGCCACATATATATATATATATATATATATATATATATATATATATATATATATATATATATATATATATATATATATATATATATATATATATATATATATATATATATATATACTATCACCGATAATAGGACAGTTCGTAGTGGACACTACTAGACACAAGTATACCAAAATGGCCCTTCCAGCTACCTATGTGCAGGAAACATTTTGATGACCTTTTCCTGATAATACCTAAGAATGGCAGTGACATCATACTTCAGACTTTCAATAGTTATCATTAAAAACTACAATTTACCATTGAAGAAGAAATTAACAACACTATACCTTTTCCAGATATGCTTGTGCACAAAGACAACAACTCATTAAAAACTGTAAGGTATGGAAAACCAACTGCCTCAGGTCGTTACATACACTTTAAGTCCTTTCACCCAACAAAAATGAAGAGGAACGTAATTAGGAACATGAAGACTCGAATTGTTGGCCTAACTCATCCCTCACAGGTCCACTACAGCTTAACCAAGTTTTATGACATTATGCTCGAAAATGGATACCCAAGAAAGCTCCTGAAAAAATTGATATTCAGCATCCCAAATGCAGATAGAGCACAGGAAGAAAACCATATACCCAATACCATGAATAACTACCAAAACACCAATGAGGAATTCAACAGAAACCTTGTAATACCATACTGTGATCAACTAACAAGTCAATTGACAAAATTATTAAAAAAAGACAACCAACTTGTGGCTAAGAAAAACATGAAAAAAGCCAAGAAAATGTACATCAAACTTAAGGACCCTAAACCACCAAAAAAACAAAGCAATGTTATTTACAAATTGCCCTGTGGAAATTGCAATAAAGTATACATAGGAGGAACAAAACGGAATCTCAGTAAAAGAATCACATCACATAAAAGTGACTCAAGAATAAATATTGGTTCATGTGCCCTAGCATTACATGATAACGAAACAGGTCACCATATACAATACACTGATGTTGAGATCTTAGACTATGAAGAAAATATGTGGACAAGGAAGTTCCTTGAAATGGTGTACATGACAAAAGAAGATCACACATTAAACTCAAGGAAAGATATAGACAAATTGAGCACCATATACACAAATCTATTAGAAATGACTTTCAACAAAACCCTTGATACCAAAGGAAGCCAGATATCACAGTTTTGACCTCTACACTGGAACCAAATCCATGTTAAAACCAATCAGTTATGTCCGAACCAAAATAAATAATAGATTGCCAATACTCGAACAATATCTAACTTAATAATTTGTATATGTTTAATTTCCTTGATTACTGCTGGGAATCGTTTTGCAATTTTTACAAAATTGCCTATATAATGTTTTTGAAATGTGTGTGTTTGGGTGTCAAAGTATTTAAAATTTTAGTATTTTGTGATAGTAACTTTTTGATTTTATTTGTAACGTAATATTACTGTTTCTATGAATACCAACAGAAGGCATAACTATGTTGGAATTGGACAGTTGGAGCGATGAGAGGTCGTTCATAAATATTGAAGAAGAACCTGAATTTCTCAAATTCGATGTCAAGCCGATTGACGTCAAAAGAATTTGACAAAAACGTAATCGCTCATCATTCGAATCACCAGTTTTCCCGAAAATTTCATATTTCTAACTCAATCGTATTCAATATGAGGTTGTTACATGATTATTGGTAGTGGTGAACTTACCTTCATGCCACATAAAATAACATCGTTTGAATTAATCTCAATTTTTGTAAGTGGTTTGTGTTTATATAGAAAAATAATTGTATTTATTGTTCATATCTTGTAGTGCTTCTATAGAGATAAATGTATCTTGAAAGCTAGAGCTTAAGAAAAAAGAGAAGAGCCTTTCATTGCTGTTATCCCAAGAGTAATACCTAATTATCTCAACAATTCAGCAAAGACTTCTGTTTTCATACACACACACACACACACACACACACATATATATATATATATATATATATATATATATATATATATATATATATATATATATATATATATACAGGGTTGCGATAAAGTATGGAACCAAGTGAATATCTTTCGAAAGAAAGAGAGAATATTTATGAAATTTTGCAGGTAAGTCCAATGGCGCAAAATGTATCTGATGTATGATTTTTGTTGATAATATACTTCCGGTTGTACCGGAAATAGACCTTAGGTCGCTTATTTTAAATGGGATACCCTATATATTATTACATTTTTACATTCTACCTAAGATTCTAGGCACATTTTATGCATCATGTTCTATACCTAAGTCTAAGCGTTTTTGACATATTTAGGTTTTTATGTCAAAAACGACGATTGCTAGCCCTAATATAATTTTGAATAATATTTGGATAACTAGTTATACAGGGTGTGCAAAAAATAAGATCTAAAATGAGATTGAGAAAACTGACAAAAATCAATTTTTTCAAATGAAAACCCCCCATATTCATTATTTTGTATTATTAAGCATTTAAAAAGAAGGTAACTTTGTATGAGGTTATCTTCACCTAAAATTTGAAGTTTTCGAAATATTGCCAATTTGATATTTTTATATGGCAATTTTGCATTCAATCGTTAAACAATTAGATCTAGGATAGCCACGATCGTATTTGACATTTCAAATCATCGTTATACTCGTTTATCACTCACTACATATGCATACACACAACATCAATTTGTTTATCTGAACGTTCTTTTACGGTAATGTAAAAAACTCAAAAGAAGTTGAATTGATTTTTGTCAGTTTTCTCAATCTCATTTTAGATCTTATTTTTTGCACACCCTGTATGACTAGTTATCCAAATATTATACAAAATCTATTAAAGTAGGCCCTTTTCAACAAGGAATTTAACCCAAAGTAAGTAAAAAAGGCTTACTTATAGGAACAACTGATAATTATATTAGGGCTTGCAAGCGTCGTTTTTGACATAAAAACCTAAATATGTCAAAAACGCTTAGACTTAGGTATAGGGCATGATGCATAGAATCTGCCTAGAATATTAAGTAGAATCCAAAAATTTGATAATATATAGGGTATCCCATTTAAAATAAGCGACTTAGGGTCTATTTCCCGTACAACCAGAAGTATATTATCAACAAAAAATCACACATCAGATGCATTTTGCGCCATTGGACTTACCTTAATTTCATAAATATTCTCCTCTTCGTTCGAAAGATATTTACTTGGTTCCATACTTTATCGCAACCCTGTATATATATATATATATATATATATATATATATATATATATATATATATATATATATATATATATATATATATATATATTTTATAGTCAAACCTCGAAGCTTCGGTGCTCCTAGGTTTGACTAGACAATCCTCAGGTCTGACTTAAAGTCTTAGTCAAAGCCCAAATAAATGACGTTTTTCGGCCTTTGATTGAAGAAATTTCGTCAAATCTAGGAGACTATCTAAGTCATGCAAACGTCGAAACTTAATTTCATAAAATCGGGGTTTGACTTGTCAATCTTCAATTAGGTATTAGCATGTTAGATTAGGTATAATGAAACGACATTTTTTCATTTAAATGTTTATTTAATATTTTCGTAATTAAATTGAAATATTAGTCTTTATTCCCACATAGTGAGGCACTGTGACACTCACCATTGCACAATATATTGAATCTTTTATATTTACATAATTTTGAAAAGCATTTTATATAAGCATCTTTAATCTTACAGACCTGAACGCTCAATTTACATATTACTATAAAGGTAAATAGAAATATAGGCTGATTCGAAATATTATAAAAATGTTACATAATCCAAAAACTTCAGTAATACTTTTATTGACAGAATTGTAATTTTCTAAAAAAGAAAATAAAATCAAAGAACAATAAATCCACAAACATTTGCTAACACTGTAATTAAGCACCATGTACATCTCAATTAAATAACCTACATAAATTCAATTACAGATTTCTGAGAACCACCAAAGACTTTACGTAATTTCAACCAAAGATTCGGAGATTTCTCGAAAGTGATATTCTAAAAATCCCTATATCTTTATTAATATAACAACCATATTTTTGTCAAAAATATAGTGAACGCATTTATGTATTCTATAATCTTGCAGTTTCGTAGAAGTCACAATGTTCAAGAATTTAATGACTCATTTTTTCTTCACCTTCCATCGCCTATAATAATCAATAAGTATCAGCAATCAAGGCTTTTTATCTTAGAAAATGATGAAAAGTACAGAAACCCTTACCTTTGTAATATACCAAATAGGTTCTCAATTATTTGATTTGATGAATTGCCTTCAAAAAGAATTTAATGGTTATTTCGACTAGTTTTCAGTATTATATTATATTATATATATATATATATATATATATATATATATATATATATATATATATATATATATATATATATATATATATATATATATATATATATATATATATATATATATATTTATTTATTTAAAATATATAGAATGAACGGTGTTTTCAAATAATAGAATAAACAAAATGGTCAAGGTATTGTTCATTTTTCAGTGGTTGTAATCATACATGTTTTTCCGTAGCGCTCCATTGATTCAATAATGCATTTCCTCTATTTTTATCAACCCTATGTTATTCCCTTCCGCCATTCAGAAATGATATTATAATTTCTTCATGCTTTGTTACGAATATCTTTCCGCGGCAGACTGACAAGAACACTTCTTCCAATGTCACCCACAATAGCATCTTAATCAAATACGTTGTCTTATAGATAATATGTTTTCTTGTCTTAATACTTACTTGTAGTGACGTACATTTTATGTAAAACGAGTCAAAGGAAACTGGCTGCATTGTTTTGCTGTAATTGGAACATTCCCTTTGTTATAAGTGAAATGAAAATATGTCGGTTGGTCTCGCTCGGAATTAAATATATTAACAATTTGTTGTGACCTGTAAGCTCTTACGGAGATTGAAACCAATCGATTTTTAGGTAGGGGAGACCAGGTACAACAGTAACGGCGGGTCGAAAGTAACAAATGCTCTGTAGGTTTGAAGAATTGTCAAAACACCACTTAGCTGCTGTCAGGTGATAGCCAGTGGCGCCACCTTCAGTTGCATTCAATCGCCGCTCACGCCACGCACTGTTAGATCGTGTGAGAGGACCATACGTGATTTCACAAATCAAAAGTAAATTTTTTGACGTTTACTTATTTAGTGTTTATGTAGTATTAAAGGGATGATTTTAATCTGAATATTTGCATATGGATACTCGATTAGATTGATTTTACAGTGCTTAAATTCATTTTTATCTAGCATGTTCCGTTTCAAGGTTATCTTTCATGTTCTAGCAAAAATGCTGTAGGGTACAAAAGTAACACAGCCCTATGGGTACATAAGTAACATGTTACTTTTGTCCCCTTATTGTTTTACTCTAAGTAAACTTTTTATGTGTGTGTGTTTATTTCAACAAAATGCCGCGACAACGCATAATAACCACCGCACGAATAACAACATAACAACTAACATGGAAGTCTATCGAAAAGCGGCTAAAGAGCATTTTAATGATGGTGAAAATATTAGAGCCATGGCAAAAAAATTGAATGTCTGCCATGTTACATTGCATAGATATATAAAAAAAATTTAAACTACTAAATACTAGTTGTAATTTGACGACGAAGATTGCTTCAACCTTGTTTGTTTAGAAAATTTTAGCAATAGTCGACTGAATGAGCAAAGTTTACATTGTTTCGAATGCAAAATGTGGTCTCATAGGTACTGAATGCGTCAATGAATTATGTGTGCCATAATTGCGAGTCTGAATAGAGAAGAATGACACTTAATTTTCTAACGAATATTTGTTTGATTAAATATGTCATATCATATTCATTACAAACCCCTTTACCCTGCTACTTTCGACCCACAACGTGTTACTTTCGGCCCGCCAACGTGGTCGAAAGTAACATATGACAAATTTTTTAAAAGTTTCTGTGAATCATGCAAAATACACAATAATAAGGTAATTTAAGATGTTAATGTATAGAACATAAACGGAATTTATGTATGGCTATATCAATTTCACCGAACTAATAACACCTAATGAGAAACCAAGGCGAAAGTACAAAATGTTACTTTTGTACCCGGTCTCCCCTACTCTTCTTCGAAAAAACTTCAAAGTGTAGCTGATGTGAATTGAGTTCATCTTTTTTAAATTCCCCCAATCAGTTTTTAATACAAAAGTAGAACGACATAACAGAAATATCAATAAATATATTTCAATTTTTCACAACCAAATATAATATAACAAAGTGTCACATTCGCTAGGAATATGGATATATAATGATTTAATTACACCACTGTTTATAATGGCACAAGTCCATTTACAAGATAGGGCTTGAAACAAAAAACTACAGAAGATGTTATAATGACAGATATATTTGCCTACCAATAATTGTTACAAATTGTAAAGTAGATTATTAATTATATTCAACGGTTCATGCATTAAGTTGATAGATTACACCAATAATAATATATTATGTCACAAGTATATCCAGAAGATTGGGCTTGAAACGAAAAACTACAGAAGATGCCATAATGGCAGATATATCTATTTAACATTTTGTTGAGACCTGTAAACTCATACAGAGATCGAAAACCAGTGATTTTTAGGTACTTTTCTACGAAAAAGCTTCAAAGTATAGCTTATATAAATTGAGTTCATCTTTTTTTAAATTTCCCCAATCAGTTTTTAATACAAAAATACGACATAACAGAAATATCAATAAATATATTTCAATTTTTCACAACCGTGAAATTTGGATTCATAAAATCAACTATGAAGAATCATTGAATCTATTATGATAAAGCACTGAAACTACTTCCAAATTTTAGATTTGGTTCAATAGGAGTGTATTGAATATGATTTTTTTCGAAATCTACGGCTCGATTCAAAAAATTCAATCAGTTGTTATTTACCGTTCAATTGAAACTGCTTGTAAATTGATATTGAGTTATATCTGACATTATTCAGTAGTCGAACGCTGAAAAACTGTAATTTTTATTGACTTTTTCTAGTTTGAGTAGATTGTGGATCGACCGTGAATATTTAGGAAATTCGGGGATTGCTGCGTATCATTTTTGTAATAAAAATATTCTTATAATGGAGATTCCTCTTTACGGATATTAGTGGATATTCACCATACGTCGCTTGAAACTAACACACCCGATATAAGATCTAGTTGATTATTTTCTCGAAATTGATAAACTCATTAATAGCAACAAGCCCTCCCATTGTGGAGTATATTTTAAATCTTTTTTGCCTCAATAATTACTAAACAACGTCTTTAGATAGAAAAGTTATCTTGTGAATAATTGCATCTAAATTAATATATTTTGATAAGTAAGGACTGTAAGGTGCATTCATGAGATGAAAATAAAAGAGAAATTTTTGTTTTCCCTTTCGAAATTGATAGCTGTTTGAGAGAAAGAGATCGCAATTTTAAAATAAGAAAATGTCGTATCGTGTCCATTTTTTTTTATGAATAAAGAAAAATATTTTTGTATAGCATTGAATGATATGAAATTAAACGATCTGTTCTTCTGTAATTGGATTCCGGTAAATGAAACGCTCTGTCTGATATTTATACGTGTTTACTTCATTTGATAACTCATAACAGGAAAAATACTAAATAATAAGAAAACAACTTGTCTAAAAACCACAAAATGAAAATAACTTTTTATTCGACTAGTTTCGCCTGTTACAGCATTATCAAGACTGAATACATAATTGCAAAGACATCGCTTGATAATATAAGTATTTCGGTTCGGTACCTGGGGGTGGTAAAATGTAATCGATGGGTCCAATTTATCAGAGATTTAATAGTGGGGAGTGGTTTAAGTCTAACTGGTCATTGAGAAGAATGTAATTATGGGATTTTTGGATCTTGTTTATTTCCATGGCTTCCAGGAAGTTCATTATCATACCTTTATCACAGTAATGAAGAATTTTTGGTTTGAAAGAGGATGAGATGTTATGTTTTTTTGACTCTAGATGTTCCCTAAATGCTGATTGTCCGTTTTTTAGATGTTCTTTTAGCCTGGTTTCAAAACATCTCCCGGTCTGACCTATATATGTTGAATTACATTCTTCACAGTCCATTCTATAAAATCCTGTTCTCTTCATTGGATCGACTTTTGACATTTTGTTATTAAAAATCATTCTATCCAATCTGCTGTGACTCGAAAAAGCAGTATTCAAATTATTATTTTTAAAGACTTGAATGATCTTCGAAGAGGGGATGTGCGTATAAGGGATGCTCACAAACTGCAATAACAAAAATGTACAAAAGTTTGTGAGCATCCCTTATACGCACATCCCCTCTTCGAAGATCATTCAATTCCTTAAAAATAATAATTTGAATACTGCTTTTTCGAGTCACAGCAGATTGGATAGAATGATTCTTAATAACAAAATGTCAAAAGTCGATCCAATGAAGAGAACAGGAATTTATAGAATGGACTGTGAAGAATGTAATTCAACATATATAGGTCAGACCGGGAGATGTTTTGAAACCAGGCTAAAAGAACATCTAAAAAACGGACAATCAGCATTTAGGGAACATCTAGAGTCAAAAAAACATAACATCTCATCCTCTTTCAAACCAAAAATTCTTCATTACTGTGATAAAGGTATGATAATGAACTTCCTGGAAGCCATGGAAATATACAAGATCCAAAAATCCCATAATTACATTCTTCTCAATGACCAGTTAGACTTAAACCACTCCCCACTATTAAATCTCTGATAAATTGGACCCATCGATTACATTTTACCACCCCCAGGTACCGAACCGAAATACTTATATTTTCAAGCGATGTCTTTGCAATTATGTATTCAGTCTTGATAATGCTGTAACAGGCGAAACTAGTGGAATAAAAAGTTATTTTCATTTTGTGGTTTTTAGACAAGTTGTTTTCTTATTATTTAATTTTTAATATAAATATGAACTACCACAGAGTTGATTCATCGTCCATCGAATTTAGAAAAAATACTATTTGAAAACCACTGTTTGAAGTTTTATTTTTAATTTAAGTTCGACTTTTTTTTTTCTGTTCTACTGAAATGAAATGAAATAAAATAAAAAATTTACTCTAGATTTCAATTTCATTTTGAAATAGATGACGTTGTTGGTATTTTAATTACTTACTTCTTGATTACTTAGCAATATTTTTAGTTTGCCTTAAGTAAACTGCTGTTGATATAACAAATGTGAAAAATTATGTCCGTGATTTTTTTAAATCTGAAATTGGGTCGTTCCTTGACTCTTATAGATCTGGATGAGCAATGTGCAACTTTAACTGGAAATGAAACTACTGAAAGCAGCGAGCAAAATGCATGTAATGAAATACCGGAAACGCACACACAAGTAACCTGTGAAAGAGTGTTCTCGAAGCTTAGAATTTTGAAAAACAGATTGAGGTCTACTCTGAGTCAAAATCATCTCATTCCATTGATGATCATGTTTATTGAGAAAGATTTGTTCGTCAATCTAGACAAAAATGAGATAATTGATGAGATTGCGAATTCAAGCACTGCACTGCGCAGGAAGTTATTGTAAACTATCACAGTTTTTCTGAATGATCTTTCTCGCGCAAAACTAACCACAAGCCTGTGAAAAAATGAACATCGATAAATAAATTGTTGAAAGTTCAGCTGGTCGATACTTATTTATTTACACCTCATCTATTAATTGCAACAGTCACAACTAATATTACGAAAGTCGAGAATGAAAGGAGGGGCTTGGAGGATTTTGGGTAAAGTACATGTCTTCGGGGGCCCTTTTATACATATCGCCGCGGGCCCCCAGATGCGCCAGTCCGGCACTGCATACAAACATACATTTATATATATAGATATATATATATATATATATATATATATATATATATATATATATATATATATATATATATATATATATATATATATATATATATATATATATATATAAATATATATATATATATATATATATATATATATATATATACATATATATATATATATATATATATATATATATATAAATATAAATATATATATATATATACATATATATATATATATATATATATATATATATATATATATATATATATATATATATATATATATATATATATATATATATATATATATATATATATATATATATATATATAAATATATATATATATATATATATATATATATATATATATATATATATAAGAAGATTTTGCTTTTATTTCTCTGGTTTTGTCAAATAAAACTACCATTCAAAGAAAAAAACTATATAAATTTTAGAACAACGTTTCCTCACAAGTGAATTTGTTTTAATTTAGTTTCATTTTCTTCAAAGTAATGTCATTTGTGAAATCTTTAAATTCGTAATGGATATTCAAGAAATATCAGCTCAGTCTAAACTGAACAAACATTCTCAATAAAACTTAAAATATCAAAATTGAAAAGGAAATGATCTTTTCTTTATTTCGTTCTCCTATTGTCGCGATAAAACAACAATTGAACAGTATAAATTATTTAAATTCAAAGATCCGTCATCTAGTTTGAAAATTCACAAATATATATCAGTTTAAAAGGATTTACTAGTGGTAGAATAAGATATCAAGTCATCTCGAATTTCTCACTTTGTCGTACACCCTTCATAATTATGAACGTGGACGTCAAGCTCTTCACCATCGACCATATCTGTTGATTGATGTGCTCGATAGGTGGTAAATAACCAATAAATAATTAATGCGGCTGCGTCCGTCACGTTGACACCAGAATTACCTGTTAATTAGTTGCCCTAGCCCCACCTTGACGCGCCTACATCTACCCTGTGAACATATACGTGGGCTGCACGGAAATATAAATACCACCTACTGCTATGAATATATTGAAAATGATTTTACAGTACATGCATATATGTATATATAAATATATATATATATATATATATATATATATATATATATATATATATATATATATATATATATATATATATATATATATATATATATATATATATATATATATATATATATATATATATATATATATATATATATATATATACATATATGCATGTACTGTAAAATCATTTTCAATATTTTTTGTTTTTTTGTCTCCATATGACATTAAGAATACAACCATGTATCATTTGCTACTTTTTGTAACCGTTGTTCAATTTTTTTTCGAAATAAGATTTTATTGTAGAGGGCTATAGATGCGTTCAAATAAATAATTTCGGTCCTAAAATAGCCCTGTTTGCCGTCCAGGGACGTAGATTTGTGGGCGTGGCTTTGGACTTATTTTGTTTTAGTTGTGTTGGTCACAGGCTACTCGATGATTTCAAATGTTATTTTAATCTCAATAAGATTCTTCATTTAAAGAAAGTTCTAAGGTAATGGGATTTCAGGTTTTTATTGAAAGTTTTCTTTCAACCTAATACCTAGAGTGCGGTATCAAATTAATCGTAATAAAATTATCTTTTTTCTTTTAACCCGACGAGCCACCATGTTGCCATTTGAAAAAAAATAGTAATAAAAGTTTTAAAATTAAACTTCACATAGCTGGAACATTTTTATCGAAAACAGTGAAGTTGTATTTTAGCATACATTTTACGACCAAAATTAGTTATCTGAACGCATCCATAGCCCTCTCGAATAAAAATTTATTTCGAAAAAAAAATAAAAAAAAGTTTACTAGAAGTAACGAATGATACATGGTTGTATTCTTAATGTCATATGGAGACATAAAAACTGAAAATATACCCGGTGTCCCATTTAAAAATCGAAAGTTTATATCACTTTCGGTGAAACCGGAAGTTGCACGAAGTTGAGTTACTTGTCAAAAAATGCAGTTTTATGCATCAAACAGATCCTCCAAATTTTATTTCATTATCTCTGAAAACAAAAAAGTTATAGGGGCGAGCCACCTTCCCTGGACACCCGGTATATATATATATATATATATATATATATATATATATATATATATATATATATATATATATATATATATATTATATATAATATATATATAATATATATATATATATATATATATATATATATATATATATATATATAAATATATTATGAGGCCGCTACTTTGTTAAAATCCATAAAAATATTATTATGGAAAGACATGTTCGATTATAAGGATTACTATAGTTGAATCTTTTACACGGCGTTTCACCGTACTTTGGCTTCATCAGATAGAAGTGAATGTTGATCAATTTCCAATACTTGAAGATGCTGATCATATGTTAACTTATATTGGTATTAAAAACTGACATCAATTTTTTCACATTTCAATATTTATATCGCATACCGTTTAAATATTTCCATAGCGTAATGAATAAAAAACGGATACATTTTTAAATTCGAGTGTCTTTAATTTCATGCTATGTAGTGATTTTTACCGAATGTATATCGCTAGATTACATCAAAATCAAATAATATAATCGATGTTGTGAAAACATTACTGGAAATTTTTATTATTCTTATCATTTATTAGGTGAAAATCATGCATTCAATGCAAATTTTAATATTCTACATAGAGTACGTAGAGGATTGAAACAGTTATTAGAATTCTGATAATTTATTGAAATAACAATAGGAAGAAAGTACTCAAAGTCAACATCATATCAGATAAACACACCTAACTAGAACTGTATCTTTTGTATTTATTTCAATGTTTATTATGTGTGTGAATGATTCACTTATTATCAATAAAAAATATACATTATCTTGCTAACCCAGTCAAGAGATAAAAAAATTTAATTGGAAGGTCAAATTCAGACTAAGAGCCCTTTCAGACTAGGATACTGTATCCGATATACTGTATGCGAGATACAGAATTTAGGCCAGATACAGTCAGGATACTTTTGTTAGAATATAGTTTTGTAAATAAATTTTATCAGTACAATATCAGTGCTGTACGGTGCTTTTTATGAAATGGACATTGAAGAGTGCGCTCTGCTGTGGTATATTATATTTCTGGGCCCTAACTACAGTGTACCATGTATAACTTACAATTTACTTGATAGTTTGCGAACAGTTACTAGATAGTAGTGCATTGATTAATACAAATTAAACATCAATTCGCTTAACTAAAGGATTTTCACTGCAATCCGTAAAAACTTAAAAGCAATATAAATTA
This sequence comes from Cynegetis impunctata, assembly GCA_030704885.1. NCBI lineage: Eukaryota > Metazoa > Arthropoda > Insecta > Coleoptera > Coccinellidae > Cynegetis > Cynegetis impunctata. The sequence continues at coordinate 198,012 of JARQZK010004368.1, forward strand.
ACGAATAAACTCATTATTCATCGCTAATAAACAATATTATTGAAATATTTCATTTAATTTTTGTTATCCATCTTGAGATGATTATTGTAAAAATCAGTAAGCTTTCGACAAATAATCGTCTTGTTTCGAGAATTTTTAATAATATAATAATTTGATTTATTTAGCTAATGAATTCATGCATTCCTTTTTGAATGCACTGTATAATTACTTTTATAAATATATCTACCATATTCATTTTGTTGAACAATTGTCATTTCTTCAAAAGTTTCACACATCTGTTTTGTAATTTCCACTCAACATTTTTGTTTTATATTTCTGTCGAAGTGACCAACCCCCTTTTCAACATATATTTATGCCCTGGCTAGCAGGGAGATTGGTTAGCATATAAAGGTTCTGGGTTCGTTCTCAGTAATAATAACGACTAAGTAAAATGAAAGGTATTTACTATCCTTCTTTACACAATTACAATGAGACTTATCTTGTTTTTACAAATATCGATTTTTTTGAGATTCTCTTGACTTCTTTACTTCTGCCCTGGTTCAGCTTCCAGTGGGAATATCAGCCCCAGATAACGTGGATTTTTCTTAAATTCCAGATACTGTGGTTTTAACTCCAGACAAAGTGGTCCTTAGCTCCTGACCAAGTAAATTTTAAACTCCAACCAAGTGTTTTTAAACTCCAGAAAAAGTGGATTTCTAACCCAGACCAGGTGGCTAAAATAATTCGGGGCAAATCAACACACAATCTCTGACTAAATATGTTCCAAGATATCTGTAGGGTATCGATGGCCAATTCAAACTAACATTAAGATTTATCTCAAGCAAAAATGCTAATAAAGACAGCACATGTTCCAACATTAAACTGAACATGAGATATGAAAACGTGAAATTTGCCATCACTAACCTACAAAAATCTTGTGTTAAATTGAGAGAATTAAGCAAGCAAATGAATTAGAAATCTTTTAAATTAGGAAATGCGAGATGATTATTTCAATATTTAAAGATAGATAATTTAATATAGGTAAATGAAAAAAACGAAATGGCGGAAAAATGAAATAAGCAATCAATTCAGATTTTCAAGATAATGCATTAATACGAAATAGATATATTCTTTTCACAACTTACCATCTATATCAGATGCCACAGATAATGAATAAATTTTAATAAACTACAATACTATATTTAATAGATGTGAATACAATTTCAATAATTAACGATGTTAATAGTTTAATCACCAGCTGCTAAAAGAAAGAGCGAATCTTAATTCGACACTTCCTAGATGCTCTCTCCTTCCGCGCAACTCATTAATCATAGAGAAATCGAAAGTGAAGCGTGAAACACGGTACCTAAATGAACAATTCAGTACAAAAATGCAGTGGCTACAGTCACGTGGAGTTACGTCGAGATTTAACACGTTACACATTACTTGTATCCCATATGCAAGAATTCGGTTCTGCCAAACTTATAAATTTCTCGTTATCAAAAACTTTATTCTCCATGGTATAATCGAAAAACCGTTCTATTCCACTTCACTTCTACTAATAAATAATAAAAATATTGTACACCTATGCTATTGTGCTTTTTGAATCGCAAAAGTATGCAAGTCTGAACAGGTCCATAAGCCACAATGATAATTCGGTATCCCGGATTCGGATACTGTCTCCGGCGGCTGAATGAGCGAGATTCAGAAATTTAGTATCGCGATACGGTATGCTGTGCTGAATGCAGTGTGAAAACGTACATATAAACGCATGTATTTTCTGTATCCGGGATACGCGTATCTCGGATACAGTATCCAAGTCTGAAAGGGCTCTAACTCTTAACATAAATGTATATAATACAATATAATCAACAAATTATGAAAATATAAACAATCTTCACCTCAATTAATCATCAAATGTTGAACTATATAGATAAAAAAGCGTGAACAGTAGAGCTCCATCACTAAGGTCGTATTTTTTGCTGGAAAAACATACCGTCGAGATGTGATTTTAATGAATAGTATCAATTTTGGAAATTCACGCTTAAATAGAAAACCGAATTGAACCAAAAAAATGATTTATTCTATGAAAAAAAAATTGCATCATGGTTGAAAATAACGAAGGAACGTACCTCAACATCAACATAATCGACGTACCATATTTCAACCCTATTGGAAAAATTTAACCAAATTTTGATAGTAAAATTAAAATTTCAGCTCATTCGACTCGATGAGAGCCTTTGGAGATGCCAATATGTACCGGAAAAAAATATATATACCTAAATATATATCAGACATGAAAAATTTTCCGAAAATTGTTGTCTAGGTGGTCTAAAACGAAAAGAAAAACTAATCCGACACCTGACTGATTTCCTTCGATACACTGCAATAGTATGTATTTTATGGGAAAATACGACTAAAAATTGAGATCAAATAGCCATTGGAATGCTAACAACTAAAATTGCACGTGTTTTGCATTAGTTATTTATGTACCAAGTGCGTTATATAGATCCTAATGTTAGGATCTAGTAACGCACGTGGTATATACAAGATTTTATTTTTCACGAAAAAAATATTTCATTATAATGAAAAATCGATTTTAAAATCGGTTCATTGCTCGTATACATTCCATTTTCCTTTTCATAGTGAGCATGTCATTTTTTGATATTTTGACGTTAGTGAATATTTTTGTCATCATTTTTATTGAATGTCATTGCTGCTTTCTTTGTGTAGTCTTATAGAAATAATGGAAATGAAAATGAAGTTATCCAAGAATATCATAGAAAATGCAGCCAAAGCTGCGAATAATTCATCGCCGGAGAAATCTAGAGTCGTATACGACAAGGATTATGAAGTATTTAATCAATGGAAGTTGCTTCAATGAGCGGGCGTTATGATCCATAATGCGCGCCTATAACACCCTAGGGTATAATGAGTGTATTAAAAGCAACCGTATCTAAGGTAAAATCAACAAATAATATAAATGGGAAAAATAAAATAATTATTGATTGGCTCTATGGCTCTGTACTTCATGTTATCAAGCTGGGTAAAGTTCAAGTGACAATTAATTGATGTTATTTCAGTAATCTGCGATTTTGGGTTCGGTGGCTCCCTCTATATTACAAAACTATAATGTCAATATAGCGCTTAGTAGTTCAAATTTCAAATTAAACTATAAATTCAATCAAGATTATAAGTATCAGATCTCATGCTATATAGTAAACTTATTTTCTCATAATGATCAACAAGACATAACATCACATCAACATTTAAATACACGATATGTTAAAAACAAAATTAAAACAATGGTTAATAATAACAATTTACACATTTATTAAAAGAAATAACGCATGACGCACGTTTCGGTGGAACTTCACCTTCTTCAGATGCTAATGGCAAACTAACTATGTTTCTCTGTTATATCGTTATGTTATTGAATAGCCAAATCGATCATACTTCAAGCCCCCTCCACAATCTTTTCAAAATTACCGAACTACCTGATTAGCAGTTCAGAATGGGTTTTTCCTATTCTAATAATTATTTGTAACCATCTTTGTATTTACCTCTTCTACACAATTTGTCATCTCTTTATTTCTTGTTTTCGATATAACAGATAAACATAGTTAGTTTGCCATTAGCATCTGAAGAAGGTGTAGTTCCACCGAAACGTGCGTCATGCGTTACTTCTTTTAATAAATGTGTAAATTGTTATTAATAATAATAATAATAATAATAGGATTTTATTCTCATAGTATTACAATATCTTATAATAAAAGAAAACAGGTCAGAAATAATCGAACATATCATATTTAGGTTCTACAAGCATCAAAGTAATCCTGAAGACAGTAAGGCTCCAGTTTTATCAAAAATCTGCGGATCGCCTCTTCAAAAGGTCGCAGCCGAGAAATCGAGCGGAACTCGCGCGGTAGTGCATTGTGAATTTTCATGCACATGTATGATGCACAGTGTTGTGAGGTAGTTAAGGCGAGCCGAGGCAGGAGATAGGAATGAGTGCGCCTAGTGTTATTATGATTTTCAAAATCAGTGAATAGTTCACTATGGCCGCGGATGAACATAAGGCACCTGAACAAGTACAAGCCCGTAACTGTGAGAATGTTATTTTCCCTGAAAATGCCCCTACAGGAAGATCGATGTCTCATACGACACAAGCTTCTCAGTGCCATCTTCTGGGCCACAAAAATCCTTGCAGAGTGAGGACTATTCCCCCAAAACAAGATCCCGTAGGCCAGAAGGGACTGAAAGTTCGAAAAATATAGCATAAGCAAGACATCAATGCTAAGATGACACTTCAAGGCATTGAACGTATATATTACCGACATAAGTCTACTACTAAGGTGATCAATGTGTTCTCCCCATTTTAGGTCAGAGGATAGTATTAATCCAAGAAATTTAGTGCACGGTTAAAGAGCTATGTCACCGTATGTAAGGTGAACATGACTAGATCCTATATTATAAACCATTGTTTTAATATGTTTATTAATTTACACCATGTATCGGCCGAATCAATCCAAAATTTAAAAACAAAATTGCAGCTCAGATGTGATCCTGAACTGTTTGTTGTATGGAATTTTGTGAATCTTAATTCAAGTAATTGATTTCTTTTAATTTTATTATTGTCCATGAATGAAGAGAGTCAATATAAAAAAAAATTCTGATTCGCGCATATTCATCTGAAATAGTTATGAGTTTCTCATTTTCGTTTTTCACCTCATTTCTATCAGGTCATTCGAAAACTTTTAATCCATCCTAATTGAAATTTGAACTCGATCCCACGTCTGAAATTAAAAGAAATTCATGAAACCGGTTCTTCATCTTGCACCGAATGCAGAAACTCGTTTCACCCCACAGTCTGAGGAATATAACTTGATATTTTCCCAGGCAGAGATATATATTTGAGCCGCGGGGTTAAGAGTAGGCATTCCCAGAAAGTTTTTTAATTATTCCGGGGTTAAGCGGGGGGAACACCTCGCGAATTAAGAAATTTCAAAACACATAACTCCTCGAGAGGACCGCGATTTGAAGTTTTGATTGGTAAAGGGGTTAGCCGACGGGTGGTTCAACGGGAAGGGGTGGCACGGTCAGAGACGTAGGTGATGTAGGAACGGAAGGCACTTATTTCATGAGATTAAGATTCCGGTAATTTAATTTGAATAAATACATAAAGCTGATGCTAATGCAGAAATTTCCAGCTAAACGTATAAATCAATAATTGTGATCAAAGCGATATTGAAATCGAATTATATTTTAAGTACGAAATTAAGGTCTCAGCCAAAATTTGTTTTTTTTTTCTCAGGTGTTCTTTTTCGTGCAATTTGAAGTGCCCAAGTTGATGAGAAAAGGCGTGAGCAGCAGAGCTCCATCCCTAAAGCCGCATTCTTCTCGAAAAAATAACAATATAATTTTATCCTACGGATGAAATTATATTGAGAAAGACCAGCAAATCAAATTGAAAAAAAAATTTATTCATTAAAAAATTGTGAGATACGTCGTGGTTCAGGGAAAAGGTCGAAACCAACAAAGGAACGTACTTTACCATCAACATAATCCACGTAACAAATTTCAATTCTTTTTTGTGAAAAACAATTCACGAAGTGCATCGCGTAGTGATGGCGAATTGAGGTGCAATTCGAACGGAATAGTCACCAAGAAATGCGACGCGGTTGACAAAAAGAGTTGAATGAAACCAAAAAAAGGATTTTAAATCAACATAAACTCAATATAAGTACCAAACTTCAACCCTCTTACTCAATCTGAAGAAGCTGTGGAGTTCGGCAATTTTTCAGAAATCACGAAAAAAGTGATATCTACGAAAAAATGGCGGCGGTTGAAAAAATTTTAACAAATTTTGATAGTTTCGTTCTGCAACGATAACAATCCCAGTATGTGCATCTGTATATATATATATATATATATATATATATATATCAATATATATATATATATATATATATATATATATATATATATATATATATATATATATATATATATATATATATATATATATATATATATATATATATATATATATAGACATCAGAAAGAATAACTCCGGTCGTGATACATCAAATAGGATAATGGGTTAAACGGGTGAAATAAAGGCTAATCAAGTGTACTTCTTATATTCTTTGTCAACGTTTCGGCTTCTATTTAAGCCTTCATCAGGACTCGAATGTTTGAGGTTATAAAATAAGCTAACATCTTCAACAACGGAAAAAACACAAAACTAATGTGACAAACCATAAAATTATTAAACTGTACTACATCATATAAAATTATTCAAAATAAGATAAAAGTGAGATTCTCTTGGTACCACGATGTTGTGTGGGTAGAATTCGTAATAGTTCTCACAAATCACTTTTACCTTATTTTAAATAATTTTATATAATGTAGTACAGTTTAATAATTTTATGGTTTGTCACATTAGTTTTGTGTTTTTTCCGTTGTTGAAGATGTTAGCTTATTTTATAACCTCAAACATTCGAGTCCTGATGAAGGCTTAAATAGAAGCCGAAACGTTGACAAAGAATATAAGAAGTACACTTGATTAGCCTTTAATTCATCCATTTAACCCATTATCCTATTTGATGTATATATATATATATATATATATATATATATATATATATATATATATATATATATATATATATATATATATATATATATATATATATATATATATATATATATATATATATATATATATATATATATATATATATATATATATATATATATATATATATATATATATATATATATATATATATATATATATATATATATATATATATATATATATATATATATATATATATATATATATATATATATATATATGGTGTCCCGAAATTAGACGTCAATAGTTCGACCACATATTCTACTTTCAAAAAAAGAGATAAAAGTTCATATAAACTAGGGTCCACAACTTCTTCGTTTTTAAGATACAGGGTGTTAAAGGTAAAGATCCGATTGTGGTTTTTTTTTGAATATTTTCGAAACCTCTGAAGGTAATTGTATACAATTTGGTACAGTTACTAAACTTTTTACGTTCTATTTAATGTATTAAAAGTTAGTATTGAAATATTTTCAGGAGTGCGTAGTGCAGGGGGGTATTGGCGAAAAATTTGGCCCAAATTTTTGGTGGTTATTTTTTAGTAATTTTGACTTGAAAATTTGAAAACATAAAGCTTTTTATACAAATAAGGTACTCTTCTCATACTTCGCTGGAAGCACCATTTTCGAGAAAAATGCATTTGAATATTTCTTTACGAATTGATTTCTTCTAAATTAGAAGTCAATAATTTAACTACGTATTCTACATCCAAAAATAGATATAAAACTTCATGTGAAATTGGGTTCACAACTTCTTCGTTCTAAAAGTGAAGACCCAATAACGGTTTTTTATAAATATCATATTTGAAATCACTATTCTAGTCTAATGCGAAGTGTGGTGCTGCATTTTCTCAACAAGGTCGGCAATTCTTGATGTTATTTTTGAAAGTGCGCAACAAATATATTCCTTTTTCATTAGAATTTGTCAAATATGAAATTTGTCATTTTAAAGGCCAAAATTTGTAGGCTCTGTCGCCTTCCCCACAGTTTGGGAACCACTGAACTGAACATTAAGGAACAATTATTTGAGGTTTACTTATTTTAACATTTAGATAAGATGCTCGAAAAGGTCGCCCTGCTCATGAAGGTATATTTGGGCTCTACGGGTAATCGCATATGAAGCTTGCGAAACTTCAAAATGGTTTTGCCGTATTTGATTCCTTGCCACACGTATTCTTTCACACAACTCCTTCTCGTTGTCTACTTCTGTTGCATATACTATATCTTTTATACTGCCCCAAAAATAGTAGTCTAGTGGATATAAATCCGGTGATCGGGGTGCCCATGGAATAGGAACACCTCTTTTAATCCATTCACTCGGAAATTAGTCATCTAGCCAATTCCTAATATTCACACCATACTGAGCTGGCTTACCGTAGTGCTTTGCTATTGCATAAACCACGTACAAAGCGGATATCTGCTAATTCTCTATTTGAAAACCTCTGCATTACTACTAAATATCTTTTTTTCGGGCAACAAGCAGCACAATTAAAAAATGGGCGATTAATGACTGACAGCTTATTTTCCATTATCTAGCAAATCAAAACTGTCATTTGTTTTCAAGTCTACTGATTACTTTCTCTTCGATTTGCACATTGGAAAACAAAAAATCAATTTGTGAAGAAATCTTCAATTGCATTTTTCTCGAAAATGCTGGTTCCTAGTGAAGTATGAGAGGAATACCTTATTGGTACAAAAAGCATCATATTTTCAAAATTACAAAAAATTAACCACCAAAAAATTTCGGCACATTTCGCCAATACCCTCCCTGCACTACGTACTCCTGAAAATATTGCAATACTAACTTTTAGTACATTAACTAGAGCGTAACTGTGACAAATATTATCCAATAATCTTCACAGGTTTCGAAAATATTTACAAAAAACCACCATCAGGTCTTCACCTTTAACACCCTGTATCTTAAAAACGAAGAATTTGTGGACCCTAGTATATATGAACTTTCATCTTTATTTTTAGACGTAGAATACGTGGTTGAAATATCGACGTCTAATTTCGGGACACCCTGTATATATATATATATATATATATATATATATATATATATATTTCAAAAATGAAAAATCCTGGTCTTGGAGGTCTAAAACAAATTGAAAAACTACTCTGCATAGAATAGGAATAAAAATAATGAATATGACATCCGGTTGTATTTCATTAATCTAGGTATTCTTTTCTGAATATAATATATATATATATATATATATATATATATATATATATATATATATATATATATATATATATATAATCAATAATAATTATCGGGTTATAGGTCATTGAGACTGAATCAAACTCTATTTACCATTTAATTCTCAATATTTCGTCAAAATTTTTTTACTTCATCAGGAGATCATGGAAATTGAGTAGCCTTAAAAGTACATACACTGTATTCTGTTAATGATTTTTACTTGTGTATGTACTTTTAAGGCTACTCAATTTCCATGATCTCCTGATGAGGTCAAAAAATTTTGACGAAATATTGAGAATTAAAAGGTAGATAGCGATAGATTCAGTTTAAATGACCTATAATGCAATAATTAATATTGATTAATTGAAAAATAAAAGGTCGATAAATAACAAATAACATCTCTTCTATATATATATATATATATATATATATATATATATATATATATATATATATATATATATATATATATATATATATATATATATATATATATATATATATATATATATATATATATTTATAACTGAGATTGAATTCTTGCACATCACTTGGTGAAACATCATATAGAATAGAGTTTAAACTTTAAAATAAAACACACATGGCTTAAGTTTCACTATATAGAAATAATTAGATATTGTATTTAGCTGTAAAGGTTAGTTGAC
>JARQZK010004368.1:212500-252500 GCA_030704885.1 Cynegetis impunctata
AATTCCCTTACTTTCAGCATTTAACATTTTAAAGTTGAAACTGAATGTGAGATTTTCTTGGATTAAATGTATCCGACTTTTGATTAAGAAAGCTACGTTTGTGTTATGATATTACCTTCTCTACACAATTTGTCATCTATTTATTTATTGTATTCGATATAACAGGAAAACATATTTCTTAGTTTGCATTTAGTATCTGAAGAAGGTGAAGTTCAACCGAACCGTGCGTAATGTGTTATTTTATTTAATAAATGTGTGAATTGTTTTTATTTCCCAAGTTTTAATCATTTCTTGATATCTTGATGAATTTAGGAATTTTGTGTCGTATTTCAGCACTCAAATCTCTTTTTTTCAATCAAAAGTTTGTCCAAATTTTAAATTCCTTTTAAAAGCCATTATCGGGTGTTATTAATTCTCCCAATTCGAGTTGAATTTGGCGATTCCAGATAATGTAAATATGATCATTCATGATATTTAGAATGATCCTACTATTCTTTTATAAAGATAGATCTGATTATTTAATTGAACTATACCTTAATATTTCAATTATGAAATGGAAATGTAATTATATTTAATTAATTACACTATGTATCATTCAATACTGTCCGTATCAATCTTTGAAACAAATAATTAAAATCATATAGATATCTATAGTAATAAATGAAGTATGTTCTCATGTTTCTATAATAATTCAGGCTTAAACGAATATGATAACCTGAAACATAATTTTCTTTCTCAATCATCTGTTGAACTGATTCTCAATTATACCTTATCAATAAGAATAATTCAAACATCTCATTATGATGAATACGTGATCAAACCAAAAACATCAATAATAATAAGGAAGATTTAACGATAACTAAATTTTCCCAATATATATTTTTTTCTACGTGCATGTGAAAATTTACTTATGCACATTTGTGCAGAAAATCAAATTTTTGAAATTTAATTAAATTTTCACAAACAAATATTCGAAAACTGATCAAACGATCATAGTTCCCAGCACCTAGAAAATATTTCTAATGTGCCATATTCACCAATTTCGACTATTAATTTACAGAAAGCTACTCATAGTTCTTTTATGTATGTTTGATATTACATTCTAATGTAAACAAAATCATTTATTGCTAGATTAATTGTTTCAAAAAAGAATACAATTGTTAAAATGTATTTCCCTTTCTCCACTTGATTGTAGAAAAAATGTAGAAAGTGTCTTTTCCTCCCTCGACCAAAATCGCGTGCGAAAAAGTCCCACTTACTGCACTTATTACAAAAGTTGTTACTGATTTAATGAAATATTTATTATAGCGCTGTGGAAAAATCAGCAACATTTATGAAAAGAATTTCACTCACAACGGAATATTGTGTAACATTTCCTTGTTCGAGTCATATTTATAATGATATATATTCTCAATGCTCAACCAGCTATAATTTTTCTCACAAACCAAAAACTAATTCCCACATAAACGCTTGAGAAATGATCAGCCTAGAGATAGTTGAGGTGTAAAATACAGAAAGGATATATCTCGAACAAATAATTATATGATTCATATATAATAAAATAAATGCAATATACCTGCATGGATATGTATAAACCACGATTTGCTGATGTACCGAACGTGGGATAAACGCACTGGAGGCAAAACGATATTTATAATAAATCGCGTCAGGAGATAAGCTTCTTTTGTCAGCCTTCCCCTTGTTCACCCACAAATTATGTGACAATCAAAAATCTTCAAAATGTAAATCAATATATATATATATATATATATATATATATATATTATTATTATTATCATTATTATTACAAAAGTTGAGAGTTAAGGTTAACCTATAAACTCAAAAATATAAACATAAAATTGAAACTAAGAAAGAATTCGAGAAGTGTTACAAACATATAAACTGAGTAACAAATCAAATGAGCTGAAATTGAAATTAAATTAACTTTATTTAAATTTATTAACGATGAAGTTCATACCATCTATCCAGAGAGTTCTTGAAGGAATTCACCGTTTGCGATAACACAATCTCAGGGAAGCCGATTCCAGATTTCGAAGACTCTGTTGGGGAGAAAGTTGCTCCTCACTGTTGTCCTGAAGTTCTCTTTGGCCAGCTTGTAGCAGTGTACTCTCAATGCCCGATTCTGATTGAGTGGAAAGAGGTACGCCATGTCTGCACCGAAGAGAGAGTGAAGCGCTCTATATGTGATTATCAAGTCACCTCTCAATCTGCGTTCCGAAAAAGAAGGCAACTGAAACAACCGCAGCCTAGTCTGGTAGTCCGGGCGAATTCTGCCAAACGGAATACGTGTGCTCCACCGCTGCACGGATTCTAAGAGTTCCTGATCTCTGTTCAGATTTGCCCACCATACTGGGCCCGCATACTCAAGAATAGGTCACACGTAAGTTGTGTAGAGGGTCCTGCATGTGGCAATATCACATCCACCGAAAGTTTTGGATAGTAGATAAGTAAAGTTTTATGCCCTGGATACAGCAATTGAAATGTGGGTAGACCAATTTAAGTTCTCAGTGACTGTAACACCCAGGTCACAATGTTGCGAGACACTAGCCAGCCTCTGCTGGTCGATGAAGTAAGCAATCTTAGGATTTTCCCTACCAATATGAAGCACACAACACTTATCGATATTGAGAGGCAACAACCACTCCTCGCACCACTTGGATAAATTATCAAGGTCATTTTGGAGGTGTCCTGTATTGACTAGTGGACAGTTACTGAGTTTCGTGTCATTCGCGAACATTGCACAGCTGGATTCAAAAATACGCGGGAGCTCAGAAATGTACAACAAAAACAAGATGGGACCCAGTACCGAGCCCTGGGGAACACCACTACGGACCCTTATATCGGAAGAGGAGAAACAGTCACCGACCGTAACTCGAAACGTACGGAATGACAAAAATGATTTAATCCAAGAAAGCAGATGACCTCTCACTCCCAGGAACTCAAGTTTCCACATATATATATATATATATATATATATATATATATATATATATATATATATATATATATATATATATATTTTTTTTTATTTATTTATTTATTTATTTATTTATTTATTTATTCTTACACAACTTATACAATTATTATCATTACCAACACAAATTCAGGCAATTAATTATAAGTAAACACAAGAAACAATCCATGAAAGAACTATATAATACTAAACTATAAGGTCAGGAACAATAAAGTAATGAAAACGTTTAAGTTCATGCACCTAAGTGACTGAACACTTGTGTTGTGCAATTCCAAAAACACATTACAGTGATGTGGACACTTTGCAGACATGTTTGAGCAAAACATCTCAGCAATTTATCATCTAATACTTATCATACTTATTCTAAAATTTTTATAAAATCTATGTAATTTCGAAAAATAAATTTTTTTGATTCAACTGAAAAACTTTTTAGTCCAGTCATAAGCCTAATCTCTATTGGTAAGAGATTGCATGCTTTGGGCAAGGTGTGAATGAAAAATCGATGGCAAATTTCCTTCTTGAATCTTTGGGTCGACAGAAACCCACCACCACATCCACGGGTTTGATATATCAAATGACTACAATTCCGGAAAAGTTTGTTTTTGAAGGCATGTACACATAAACTATGAAAGTATAGTGTCCGGATATTGCACACATCTTCAGTATAAAGTAGACTGGTGTGATATCTCCTTTGTTTCTTAAATATAATTTTTAGTATAAAGTTTTGAGTAATAATTAGTTTCTTTAATGAGTTCCTGTACATACCTCCCCATACAAACATGCCATATCGAAAAAGTGATTCGGCTAGAGACTTGTAAATCAGGAGAAGTAACTTTCGTGAAAGAAATTCTCTTAGCTGGTAGAATTTGTAGATGAGCTTCCTCACCTTCTTCGACAAATAATCTACATGATCACCCCACTTTAAATGCTTATCAATAATTATACCCAAGTACTTGACTTCATTAGCCTCCTTAATTTCATCTTGTATATCAGGGACTTTTATACCAGAAAAATCTGGCCTATTTGCTCCAGTTATACTGAAGGCTATATAATTCGTCTTCTTAACATTTAATGAAAGTTGGTACACGCTTAACCATTTTGTAATTTTGTGAAGATCGCGCTGAACAGCTATTTTGGCTTCCGCCCAGGAGTCTTCACGAAATATGACGACTGTATCATCTGCGTAAGACACAATCGTTGCACCCGTCACCAACGACAAAAGAGAATTTATATATACGAGAAACAACACAGGACCAAGAACAGTACCCTGAGGCACGCCTACCTTTACAATCCCAGGTTGACTTATTGTGTCATTAACCTTTACACACTGTTTACGATTTGAGAGGTAATTCTTAAAAACATCCAAAACTATTCCTCGCACACCACAACATTCCAGAATGTGCAGCAGCTTCTCATGGTTGACAGTGTCAAATGCTTTAGCTAAATCCAGAAAAACCGCTATACATCTTTTATCCTTATCAAGACCCTCTGTAAGGTCCGCAATAACCGAGCACATAGCATCAGCCGCTGATTTGCCAGCACGAAAACCAAACTGTTGCTTACTTAAAATATTATTCTGATCAAAAAATTTAACGACTCGACTTTTCAGACATTTTTCAAAAATCTTTCCAAAATTATTGATCACACTAATTGGTCTGTAGTTTGAAATTTTCGATCTTTCTCCCCCTTTATGAATCGGAGTAATCATTGATGTTTTAAACTATATATATATATATATATATATATATATATATATATATATATATATATATATATATATATATATATATTCATGTTTCTTCAAAACTTTTGAAATATTGAAATTTCTTAATGTATAAACTCATGGAAAAAATTAACACAACACTTAAAATTTTTCTTATTTTTGATTTGAAATAACTCTTTTAATTTTCAACCGATTAAAATAATTTTTTCGGAACATTGTATAAAATTCATTGAAATTATCACAAGAAGTTTGAATTTTTGTAAAAATATATTAGACATTTATTATACTTGGTGGAATGAAACAATATTCATGTAGCGTAAATTCTACAAATTCTTTCGAAAGGCAAATTAACTCTCGATTTTTTTTTTCATTCAGTCCAATATTTGTCTGTTTACAAAAGATACAAATTTTCGAAGAAAACTCTACAATTTTTAGACGTAAGTTAAGAAAAAATCTTTCAATTATAATATCAAAATCAATAATTGTTAAATTGAATTTATAAACAAACAAGTAACAAATTAATAACGTGTAATTCCTCCTCGTGCTCTCATAACAGCTTGCAGTCGTCGAAGTAAGCTTGTTAATAAATTATTGATGATCTGCTGAGGGATGTTCTTCCATTTTGCGAGAACTATACGTTGAAAATCTTGTATGTTTATGGCAGCAGGTTCATGACTTTGGACCGATTTTTTAAAACAACCCAAAGATGCTCAATATGTTTAAATTTGATTTGATAACTGCTGCTTTTGTTATTTAGAATGAATGATTTTTTAGTTTTTTCTCTTAACTCACGTCGCAAAAATTGTGAAGAATTCTTTGAAAGTTTGTATCTTTTGTGAACAGACAAATAATGAAATGAAAAAAAAATAGCGAGAATCAATTTATCTTACCCCTCAGGGTGTTTTAAATTCACGGTACTTAAATATTGTTTCATTCCACCAGGTATAATGAATTGTCAAATTTATTTCACAAAAATTCAAGACGCTTGTGATAATTTCAATGACTCTCCTACAATGTGCCCAAAAAATCATTTTAATTGCTTGAAAATTAGAAGAGTTCTGAATAAAAAATAAAGAGTGTTGCGTTAAATTTGTAAATGAGTTTATACATAAATATATATATATATATATATATATATATATATATATATATATATATATATATATATATATATATATATATATATATATATATATATATATTATATATATATATATATATATATATATATATATATATATATATATATTATATATATATATATATATATATATATATATATATATATATATATATATATATATATATATATATATATATATATATATATATATATATATATATGTATATATATATATATATATATATATATATACATACATATATATCAATAACATGACATTTGTGTTTGAAAACCGACTTTCTCAAACAGTTAACGTTTTCTGGAGAAATGCGTGATATGCTCAAAATTTTTGAGAGAATGAAATCAATTTGGCGTTTATGAATGTATAAAAACATTGAAAAGTCAAAATACAGACAATAACGTTTCATTAAATTTTATGTACTGTGGCCATCTGCAGTTACTAATTTCATACTATTCAGTGCATAATTAGCTGCTAATATTAGATTGTAAGGAAAACCACATAAACCCTTACCCAAGTAATATACAAAACAGGTTCTCAATCATTTTATTTGTTGATTGTCCTCAAAACTACATCACACGTAAATTTGACTAAATCTATTCTAGAAAAAATTAATGATGTGGATGTGATTGACTGTTGCTTGGATGTTGTGAAAATGTGGATGGTGTAAAAATTAAATCTGAATTTGAAGTCTAATAGAGTAAGGGGTAGTTAGTTGAGTAAATGTTTTCAAAGAATTTGGGTTGTTTGTACTTAAATTTGTCTGATTAAATATTCTGTTTTGATTTATGTTGTTTGTTAGATCAATTTAATCTGCATATATTGAACTTAATATAAGCAGGACTGACTGCTGATATTATACTGAATAGCACGAAATTAGGAACTAAAGTCGGCCTCAATAATTCATAAATTACTCCATAAATCAAATAAAGAAGAAACCGTTTTGTACATTTTGTGAGTAAGAATTTTTGTGGTTTTCCTTACCATCTATTGTAAGCATTACCTAAAGACGGACACATCCACAAAAAATTCAACGAATGTTAACAGTTTTCTGACTTTTCAATTCATTTTGAAATTCATAAAATGCCAAATTAGTTTTAATCTTTCGAAAGTTTTGATGATGTCACGAACTTCGTGACGAACTGTTGAATAAAGTAGGTTTTCAAACTCAAATTGCCTGTTATTGCTGAATAAAATAAAAATAAATATCAGAACAGGTTGAAATTATGATTTTTTTAATGTTTGATTTGTGCTCTAGTTTGTGATTTTGCATATTTGTGTGCTTTTAATCATCTCTCTAAACATTGGGAAGTTTGTCGTATATATGATGCATTACAATCTTCACATGAGATATTCTCAAATGGCTTCCACGTTTTAAATTGAAATAGATTTATTTTATCTGATTTACTGTAGTGAGTTTTATAATATGTCATATTTTTTAGTTGATTATAGAATATACATATTTTGATGGAAAACATTTTTTATCATCATTTTGATTATGTGATTTTTTTAATGTGTTGAAAAGTTTGTCAATTCTATTTTTTGTGATCTTCTGTATAAATTGCATAGGTAATCATTTTGCATCAGTTATGAATAGTCTAGTTACGTCTCATGTTTGTGTGTTGGCGATGTTCGTTTGAAAGCTTTTTCAATATATCCATTATCCAATAATTAAAATTTTGTGAAAATGAGGGTTGCCCTTTAAATGTAATCTTCTTCATGAAAACCATTTTTTTGAAGCAAATTTGTAGAAATTTCATTGATTCTATGTAAAAGAGTGAAATCAAGAAAATTTAATATGTTGCTTGATTATTTTTCTAGGGTAAATTGTAATTTTTCATTGGCATTATTGAATATTTGCAGCGTATTCTTAATGCCATATTCTGAAGTAATTATCAAACAGTCATCAACGTAACTTATATCACATACCTATACTTGAAGAATTTTTCGAATATTCTAAATTCTTAATATTTGTTCTGACAAAAACACGATAAACATAATTTGCAGTCAACAGCTGTTCTTGTTGTATTATAATAAGAAATTCCGGAATTTGTTTCTTTTATAATATAACGTTTTTGGGCTACTTTTTCTGCAAGTCTTCCTAACGTTCTGGACTCAATATTTCATGATGAGTACTAAAATTTAATAAATTCACCAAGTATACATAGTAGAACAACCTAAATACCAGATTCTTATTGTAGAAATAAAATACGCGTGGCATAAAGAAACAATATTTTTGTAGAAAAACTACCGCAGATAAGTGTACGGAATAGTATTATATTCAATCACATTTTTGTTCCATTATAGAGTTACACAAATATTTGTTGCTTTTTATAAACTACTCTTTTCATTCCTATTAATGCAAGAAAGAAAAAAAATAATATAAGAGTGCTGCCTTACTTAGGTAAAAAGCGAAATAAAAAACAGGCGCATATTTTAATCTGATCCGTTGAAAATAAAATAAATTGCCACAGTCTCCATCCCTTTGCTCTTGCTTGGGATTAATTAGTTTAATTTTTAACCATGCCTCTCAAGATGCATGAATTAGGAAAAAGAAAGTAAAGGAAGATAGAAAAAAGGAATGATAAAATTTAAAAATGGGCTGCTATTTTGCTGTTTGGTTTCTGAATTGAAAAAATTTTGCGAAAATCTAGCTCGACTTTCGGAAGAATTCCTTTTATGCATAAGTTTCATGAATTTCATATCACGAAAAACTCATCTGAAATGAAATGCCCCAAATAGTAGTTTTACAATATATGAAATGGAGTCAAAAGATGTTCTAGTTTTAGCTACCTTAGCATTTAGGAAGTTCTATAATTTCTGTTATATATTAGATACATATATATATATATATATATATATATATATATATATATATATATATATATATATATATATATATATATATATATATATATATATATATATATATATATATATATATATATATATATATATATATATATATATATATATATATATATATATATATATATATATATATATATATATATATATATATATATATATATATATATATATATATATATATATATATATATATATATATATATATATATATATATATATATATATATTAATATATATATATATATATATATATATATATATATATATATATAATTATTTATTTGAATTCTTGTTGCCTGTGAACTATTCTTTTGAGATTCTCCAAGCCTGTTATCGCTAATAATTATCAAAAAGTTATTTATATATATATATATATATATATATATATATATATATATATATATATATATATATATATATATATATATATATATATATATATATATAAATATCCCTAATACATACATACGAGGCTGCTTCAGGACATGCCGGAGCCCTCGGGACACAAGAATTTTGGGGCCCCATTGGAAAGTAAAAAAATTTGAATTGAATAGAAACCATTTTTTCTGTTATAATTTCATATTTATCATGATATATATATATATATATATATATATATATATATATATATATATATATATATATATATATATATATATATATATATATATATATATAAGAATAGTTTGATTAGATGAAAATTAAAAGTTATCGGGTAAGTCAGTAGAGAAAATAAAAGCCTTGTTCTTTGTCTCAATATTTTGCCAATCTTTATATACTTCTTCAAGAGAATAAGATATGGGAGCAGTATTCGAAACTCATGACGATTAGTGTCTTAGGATACAGATCCTGTATTTTATTCTCCTGATGACGTCATTAATCAAACGGGAAATATTGATAATAGTCAATTCAAAAGTCTATATATGCAATGTGAGGAAATAATTGGTATAGTCATAAAATAATGGTGAATATAATCAAAATGTGGTTATGGTAATGTATCAAAAGATATTTGTTCGAGGTACATTTATGAAAATAATTGAAACTCAAAACCTATTGTTCACATATACCAAACAAGTAAGAAATATGATATAAAAGTTGAAACACAGTGTACCATGACATTATCGATAGCACTACCTTTAGTTTCAAACATAGAGACCTGTATAAATTTATCATTTATCATATAAATGGAATGACAGTCGGATGAACCTCAGTGAATAACGTCACAACCCTGCTCTAGTGGATCTGTTCACAGAAAGAAGACATGTGTCAAGTAAATTAAGATTAGTGTTATCATTCCTCTTATTCCTTTAAATTTTAACACTGTGACACGCGAATTTTATATATATATATATATATATATATATATATATATATATATATATATATATATATATATAATATATATATATATATATATATATATATATATATATATATAAAATTCGCGTGTCACGGTGTTAAAAATTAAACTCCGAAATGGCTCTACCGATTCTCATGAAATTTTGTGTGCATATCGGGTAGGTCTGAGAATCGGCCAACATCTATTTTTCATTCCCCTAAATGTTAAGGGTACCCTTTAATAATTTTTTTTTGTTCAGAAAAAATTTTCTGTTCTATTTTTTTATGATATAGCATTCAAAAATACAACCCTGAATTTTCATCCCTTTACAATCAACCCCTATTTTTACTTGTTAAAATCCTCCGAAATGGCTCGACTAATTCTCATGAAATTTTGTGTGCATATCGGTTAGGTCTGAGAATCGGACAAAATCTATTTTTCATCTCCCTGAGTGTTAGTTTTTTTTTCAGACAAAAATTTCTGTTCTATTTTTTTATGATCAGCATTCAAAAATACATAAAACCCTGAATTTTCACCCCTCTACGATCAACCCCTATTTTTGATTTGTTAATTATAAACTTCAATTTTTTTGGCAAGATCTTTATTTTTATTTTGTCATGACTTAAAATAAAAAAATTCATATGAGTTTCAATTTTTTACCCTTCTACAATCAACCCCTATTTTTCCATCGCGATTTTAATTTTTTTAAATTTTATCCACTGATCCGCAATAGGGTTGCAAGATGGCAATCGAAAATAACAATAGTCAGTCTGAAAATAAGTCGTAATATATTTTTTATACCCCTAAGTAAACAGGGTGCACCCCAAACATTTTTATAAATTTTTTGGACAAAAATTTTTTTTCATGTTTTTAGCACTAATTTAAAAATAACAAAACTAATAAATTTTCACCCTTTTTCCCAAAACATATTGTTTAATAAGTACATTCTTCATATATATTACAAGCACAACGTTTGGCCGTGGTCAAGATTAGATCAGATATAGCATTGAGACTATAATCGATAGATAGATAGTTAGAAGATAGAAGTTAAAGAACTATTAAGAAGAAGACCCACATAAGGTATAAAGTAAATAGAGATACAACGACAATATAGATGAATAGATAGAAGATATATAGATATAAAATAAAATTAATTATTGGCAGACAACGTTTCCCGGGTTCAGACTAGATGATAGAAAGATATTAGAGATATAGCTAGATGGATACGGATTAAAATGAAATAGATAGAAAGTTATAAAGATAGATAGATAGAAAGATAGATAACTAACTTAATAACTAAGATAATTAACATAACGCATGATGCACGTTTCGGTGAAACTTCACCTGCTTCAGATTTCAGGTTTGCCTTTAGCATCTGAAGAAGGTGAAGATTCACCGAAACGTTCGTCATGCGTTATTTCATTTCATAAACGTGTGAATTAACCATTGTTTTAATATAGATAGATAAGTATCTAGATAGATAGATAGATGGATAGATGGATAGAGAACATCGGAGAATAGATGAAGTATGAGAAAGATTATATAGATAAGAACCATAGGCATATATATATATAATATATATTATATATACTAGGAGTATATATATTATACTATACTATAGATATAATATATTATAGTAATATATATATAATATATATATATATTATTAATATATATTTACTATTATATATATATACTATATATATATCTAATATATATATATATATAAAGATATCTATATATATATATATAATATATAGATATATATATGAATATATAATATATATAATATATATATATCTATATATATATTATTAAAACAAATGGTTAAAAATAAACAAATTTACACATTTATTATAACAAAATACGCTAGACGCCACGTTTCGGTGGAACATTCACCTTTCTCATATGCTTAATGGCACATACTAACTATATTCTTCGATATATCGAAACAAGCAAAATGACAATTATGAGGAAGGGGTAAATACAAATAGATGGTACAATAATTAAGTTAAAGGAAAAGGAAAAACACCATTCTAGAACTGCTAGTGCAGTGTTCGGTAAGTTGAAAGATTAAGAAGGGGGCTTGAAGTATGATCGATTGGCTATTTCATAGGAGATCCGGAATGCTTGTATTAATTTATCTGTAATGATTCTAAAAAAGTAAGTTTAATTCCTTTAATAGTATGAAAGGAATTAATTAATTTTTTAAATCATTACAATAAATAAAATACAAGCATTCCGGTCTCCTATTGAAGGCAAATCGATCATACTTCAAGAAGAACCCCTTCTTAATCTTTCAAAAATTACCGAACTATCCTGATAAGCAGTTCAGAATGGGTTTGCCTTATTTCTATATAATTATTTGTAACCATCTTGTATTACCCCTCTTACTAATATGTCATTTCTTGTTTCGAATATATAGAGAATTCATAGTTTAGATTGCCATTAGCATCTGAAGCAGTGGGTGAAGTTCCAACCGAAACGTGCCGATCTGCGTTATTTTTTATAAATAAATGTGTACAAATTTTATATGTTAACCATTGTTTTAATTATGTTTCATAATTTACCCAGATCGGCCCAATTCAATCCAAAAATATATATAGCTATAGATATATATATCATATTATATAAATATATAATATATATATATATATATATACTATATAAATTATATATATATATATATTAAATATACTATATATACTATATATATATACGAATATTCAGTGCATGAATTATATGCCGCAATAAAAAAATTTCGAAAATAAAAATTTTTGGGTACTAACAAGAGAGAAGGAAAATATATAAACATGTAGTATGTTTCCATACATTGCAGTAAGGTAAAGCTCAAAACATTATTCCGTAAAAATAGCCTAATTCTTATTATATTATAGAAATACAAGTGGTACAACGAAATGAAAACTTCTGTTGAATAAAGTTTGTTCAATTTTTTAGGGCCTGTATTTGATAAGCGTACAATAAGTATCAAAGACAGAATCCAGCGAAAAATTTAAATGATAAAATAAATAAATTGAAATTGGTTAAAGAATTCTATCATTTTATCAAAAGTGAAGAAAGCTTGAAGCAATCAAAGCTTGTGATAAAATGAATTCTATTTGTTTTTAGATATTATTTACAGGCGAGCTTTCTCAATTTTCAAATAATAAAGATGCTTCATAAATAAATCTTCTTGTTTCAGAATATCAAGCTTTTCAGTTTTCTGCAACGATAACAAAATTGAATAAAAATAATCATTACATCAATTCAATTAATTAATAAATTGCTTTGAATGAAATAGAACAGGTAAGAAAGATTGTCATCGTCTTCAAAAATAATATATCTGATGTTGGAAATTTTATGGATTAGTTCAGTGGAGCAATAGTTCTTTGTGAGTCCTTGATATAAAAAAACTCGTGAGCAGCAGAGCTCCCATAAACCTAATTGTCGTATTTTCGCAGCCGGTACCTGACCATCGCTCGACATGCGATTCTACAGATCGAATATATATTTTTGAAGAAATCTACGCTATAAACAGCAAAATTCGACTTAAAAAAAAATTATTATTTTATAAAAATCAAAATTGCGGACATGTGCATCGTCTGTTGGAAGAAACCAAATGAAAGGAACGTGCTTCAAACACACATAATTCACTCAACATATTCAACCGTATATGCTACAAAAAAATTGCGCACAAATAGCAACTGGGGTATGATGGCAGTATCGAGTGAAAATACATCCACCACAAAATTGCAAACGCGGTTGAGAAATAGAGTTGAAACTGAAAAGGGTTTTAAGATCAACCTAAATTCAACTTCAAAGACAAATTCAAACTTCTCTAACTCAATTGCAGAGAGCTGTAACAATTACTGGTAATTTTTTTCACAAACCCAAGCGGAAAAAAAGCGAAAAACAGGAACAATAAAAATGGCTGCCGATGGAAGAACTCAACCAAATGATGATAGTTTCGTTCTGCAACGAGAACAATCCCAGGTATACCAATATGTACCCGGATTATTATACCATATAATATTATAATATAAATATATTATATAGTATATATAAATATATATATATATACATACTATATATATATTACTATATATTATATAGATATATATATATATATAATATATATATATCATCCTTTTGATAATTATTAGCATAACGTCTGGCTTTGAATCTTAAAAAACTCAGATTTTTATACAAAAGTTGACGCCTCACCAATGACATTGCAATTGGAAATTTATTTGACATTTATTGATTGAAAATTGAAATAAAACAGGGCTGCTGTGTATATGCTATTCAGTCTAATATTAATATTCAAAATTCTATATCATTAGATCGTAAGGAGAAACCAAAGAAACCTTACCTACGTAATGTGTTTGAAATTAAATAATGAATAGTGGTACTATTTATCTAACATACAAGAAACTAGTTATGGGAAAACATTAAAGAAGTAGGAGTAGAATTATCGAAATTTAGTACCGCTATATATGGTAAGCAGCCGTTGGACACGTGTTTCGGACATCTTTTGGCTCATCAGAACGTCGTAGCTAAGTATTGATTGGAAAAATATTGGAGATTGAAAATAAGTTTATTAAATTAAATCCTCGTTATGGGAAAAAACACTTATTTGTGAGTTTATGGTCTGAACTCCTCCAGATATGGGAGATTTGGTCGATCTTTTCCACGAGGCAGGATTATTCCATCCGAGGAGATCTCGAAAGAGAAATTAATATTAAAAAGAAAATTAGTTTTGAGGCAAAAATATTAAACAAGTAGGTTAAAGCAAAATTATCGGTCAGATAGTTCGTTATTGGGAAGTAGGCCGTATTGTAAGAAATTTTTTATAAAAATTCTTGTTATGGTACTCCCAGACCGGAGAGTTCAACAATAAACCGACAAATAAGTGTTTTCTTCCATAACAAGAGGATGTTTATTTATTAAAATATTTTCAATCTCCAAATTTTCAATCCAATGACTTAGCTACGCCGTTCTGGAATGAGGACCAAACGGAGTTCGAAACATCCGTGTCAACGGCTGCTTTCCAATATAAAAAGCGTACTATTCGATATTCTAGCTCCACTTCTTAATGTTTTCTCCATAACTAATTTCTTTGTATTTGCTTAGCAGTAAATAGGACCCTATTATTTATTATTTTCAACATTACGTAGGTAAGGTTCTTTGTGTTTCCCTAAAATTAATGATAAGAATTTTGAATGATTAATATAGACTTAATAGCCATATAACAACAGCAGCCCTGATTATTCATTTTTTCCAAACAATAGATGTGCAAAGCATTTACAAATTGCGGAATGTCATTGGTTGAGGCGACGGTCACGATCTTTTTGATATAAATCGAAGGTTTTTTAAAATTTCAACCAGCACTGTTATTGCTAATAATTATCAAAAGATTTAAAAAATAGACACGTAGGCGAACAACAATTCGAATAAAGTAATTATATATATATATATCATTATATTAATATATATATAGTATATTTATATATAATAATATTATATATATATTATATGTATATCTATAATATATATATCATAATAAATAAATATATTATAATTATATATACTCACTATATATTATTATATCTATATATTATATATATATATATATATATCTACTCACGCTCAAAAAAGTAGAGCGAACACTTTGGATAACCCTGTAACTTTTTCGCTGCTTGTTGTTATTAACAAATGGAAATTATATTTTTCATAATTGATTTGCATTTTATTTTAGTGATTTGTAAAAAAGAAACGTAATTATGCCCATTTTTTCGAGATAAGTCCAATATTTCACAGCAAGTACAAAAATAGAGTGATTATAAAAATATTTCTATTAAGGTTTTACGTTGTGGCAGGCTTAGAGAGCTTCAATGAGCAACGGCATGACAGTTTGTAGTTGTTGAATTCATTATCTGTCAAATATGAGAAATCTTAGCGAGATAGAAGTCGCTCGTGCTATAGCTTTAAATTGAAATGGTGTTAAAATTCGACAAGTAGCAAGAAATTTTAATCGCAGTCCGTCAGTCATTAACGTGTGTACGATCGCTATAGAGAGGACAGGACTATATTAAAGACGAACCGGACAAGGTCGAAAAGCGAAAAACTACAACAAATTCAGGATCGATATTTAGTACTTTCTTCTTTGCGGAAAGTGATAGCGACAGCAAAAGATGTTGAAATTACACAGCTTAGGATGGCTTTCAGGTAACCATTTCTGACCAGACTGTTAGAAACAGGTTACGGGAAGCACATTTAAAAACCAAGAAGGCCGGTGAAAAAAAAACCCTGTTTTAACACGACATCATAAAATTATGCGATTAGACTTTGCTCGTCATTCATTTTGAGGTGGCAACTCCGACAATGGAGACCAGTACTGTTTACCAGACGAATCAAAGATTCCGCCTCACTCGTTGTGATGGCCGGGTGCGTGTGTATAGACGCTATAATGAACGATACTCCGCTGCTGCTGTACAAGAAGTATCCAGACTTGGAGATGGTTCGGTAATGGTCTGGGGTAGAATAAGTTTGGAGGAAAGAACCGATCTCGTAGTGATATCAGGAAGTCTTACAGCTGCAAGATATATTGATATCATTGTGTCAGATCACGTTATTCCTGCAGCATATGGTATAGGTCCTGATTTTCTTTTTATGCAGGATAATGCAAGGCCTCATACTGCTGCGATTACTATAGATTGTTTTAACGAGCATGGAATTCGTAAAATGGATTGGCCAGCGATAAGCCCTGACCTTAATCCAATTGAACACTTACTGGATATATTCGATAGACGTATTCGACATCGTCCAAATCCTCCCCAAACCCTTCAGCAACTAACAGAAGCCCTGGTCGAAGAGTGGGACAGTATACCACAGGAAGACATTCGAAGGCTCGTGAGGAGTATGCCAAGAAGATGCCAAGAAGTGATTCGTGCTGCTGGAGGGCACACGCGATACTGAAGCCCATTGGGTGTCAGATAGCGGAACATTAGTATTGAAAAATCTCTTCATTTCATTTTGTTATTCGCACCTTTTTAAAATTATTAATCTTAGTTCACGAATGAAGAATTAGTTGAAGGTTCTACAAATCGTTTTATTAGTAGCAAATATGTGTCTTTAAGAATATAAATGTTCATCTGTATATAATATAACTATCACTTCATAAGTTACAAGGTTATTCAAATGTGTTCCTCTAATTTTTTTGAGCAGTGTATATATATATATATATATATAGATATATATATATATATATATATATATAAATATAAAAATAAATAAACATATATAAATATATATATATATATATATATATATATATATATATTTATATATATATATATATATATATATATATATATATATAAATACATATATATATATATATATATATATATATATATATATACAGAAAATAATAATGAGCCTGATATCAATCACCAATGATTGACCGCATATTCATTATCATAACGTATTTTTCATTAGGACAATGTCCAAAATTTATTGATAATAATGAATTTCTGTGATTGATCAATCAACGATTTTGTTGTTATAATGAAATCTATGTCATTATGATAATGTAATTGAATCATGAATCTAATGAAAAAAGTCATCTTTATAATGTTATTTACATCAGAGCAATGTGAAAAATACATCAAGATAATGACTACATAGTGATCAATACTATGTACCTTTAATCATCACGATACATTGTCATAATCCCTCTTTTAATAAAGCTATGTTCAATAGGCATAACATTAACGATTGAAAACATTAACCTATGTATAGTTCATCATAGCAATGCACTGCGTTTATCACCTAATGTATTTCGGTCATTCGGTAAATGTCCGAGAGCATTGGGACAATGCTTAAAGAATCATGGATTGATGAATTTCTGGCTGCACCCCCACCGTCTCAACGTAAATATGCCAAATTTCCGCCTAATTCGCTATACGAGTATCTATCTAACGCTAACAGCCAAACGGT
The DNA here is from genome assembly GCA_030704885.1 of Cynegetis impunctata. Lineage (NCBI taxonomy): Eukaryota > Metazoa > Arthropoda > Insecta > Coleoptera > Coccinellidae > Cynegetis > Cynegetis impunctata. The sequence goes on from JARQZK010004368.1 coordinate 230,572, forward strand.
GAAGTGTAGTAAATTTTTGTGGAAGCAGTTTCTTTAAAAGGTGGTAAGTACAGTAACTGTATTTTTTGAATCTTGTTAGTTTTTTATAACATTTGAATAAAAGTTACGAAAATATTTTTTGCCAGAATACAATCTCAACAAAATAAATAGTTACACTGAACAGTGTTGAAAGACACGAAAGAATGAAAACATGGCGTGTTTCGAGCACTTATAGTGAAATTATATAAATATATTGCATTTTGAACAATTTTTATATTATTTCGCGAACTACTATGAATTTTGCTATAAGAAATAGATATGCTCAATAATGGAACTTGCTCATACATTGTTTTGCTAAATACCCTTGTAAATTCAGTAAATTACTGAAAAGAAAATTGTATTTACAAAAAATCTACTATTTACTAACATTTGACGGTCTACACTATTTCAACATCATCATAATCATTTATTGCAGGTTGTGACCATACTTGTAAGTGTGATCTGGATCTGAAGTAGAAATCGAAATATTCCAAGCACCTTCATATATATTCAGTATTTACTTTTTCCCAATATAAATCATGGTCGGACAACTATGTGTATAACAACCCAGAGCGCCCTCCACCAAAGAAATTGGAAACCAACAATTCACCGCAGAGATCGAAAATGCAGAAAACCGTCGCTAGAATACAAACTTTCTGACATAAGATGTCTACTTTTCAACTGTGGCGTAGGTATGTTTTTTTGAAAATTATTGAAGAATTTTCCTTGTTCTCTTTATGTAATATATTAAATTGTCCATGGTAAACTAGTATATTTTTCATGATTTTCAATTTAATCTTGTATAATTTCATGTATTACCTATAACATTCAATATAATATAGCTATAGTTGCAACTAACTATTATAACTTTACTTCTAGATTGATATGGACTCAACCATGAAGAACGAAAATGATAATTTTTTTCTCAAAAACTGTGAAAAAGAAATGCCAAAATCATTGCATTTCTGTTCAATGGCAATGTCAAAGACAAGGCGATTGACTTTTTACTAGGCCCATTGGAAATCGAAAATATCGAGGAAAGTAAGTATCTGCTTGTTTAGATTGTATATTTCAGTGGGTGTTCACCCCGTGATGCTAATGTTAGTAGTTCAAAAAGAACTTGATATTATTATTCTATGTCAGATGGTTGTTTTAGTCACAGGGTTGAAAGAGAACACTTTTTTCATTTGTTATAAAATCAAATTACAGCTTCAGAATAATTTGATACATATTTCGTGAACATCATATCTGAAGTTTATAACATACTTATTTCATTAAAAAGTAGAGTCCCAATGAAAAAGAAAATCAGTTTTCTAAAATCTGGAATTCACCTTTTTTTATTTTCGACCATAATATATTTTTATTTCCAGATGGGCGGGATGAGGCAGCCACCAACAAGGTTAAATATATTACTGGAGAAATGCATAACAAAAAATTTTCACTTACAGCACTCATTTTTATATCTTGCAAAAATACCACAAGAAATTGAAGAATGGATATACTTTTTGAATTCGAAGAAAACTTCAATTCAATCTTTTGTGTTCGCAATTGGTGAAGATATAACAAAAATTCAAGGAGAGTATACATACTTCGATGGAATTAGATATAAGTTTTTCAATGTTATAAGAGCTGTTTATAGTTGTTCAAATATTATTTATGTTTCCAATTTAAGTTTTTCTCCAGAAAGTATTATATTTTGGTCGTTTATTGAATACTTTTTTTTAAACCTCAATCCAGGAATTGTATACAGTAAAACACATATCTTATGTCAATATTTGAAGAATAAATTGCATTATTCCAATTCAATGACTCTTTTGTGTCTGTTTGTAATTATCTTTGGAACGAACTCGTTCGACAGTGCCATCATAATTGCTTGGAGCATCATTAGCAATAATATATAGACATTATTTCCCTATTTGCAATTATATACCTGTCACTATATATATATATATATATATATATATATATATATATATATATATATATATATATATATATATATATATATATATATATATACCTATATATATATATATATATATATATATATATATATATATATATATATATATATATATAAATATATATCTATATATTTATATAAATATATATATATATATATATAATCTCTTGATAATTATTAGCAATAACAGGCTGGTTGAATCTTAAAAAACTCGATTTTATTAAAGAGTTGACGTTTTACTTCGATATTCTTAATTGAAATTTCTTTGACATTTATTGATGTGAAAAAATTGAAAAAATAAGGCTGCTTTGTCTTGCTAGTTATTTATTATATACTATTCAGTCTAATATTAACATTCAAAAATGTTATGATTAGATGGTAAGGGAAACCAAAGAAACCTTTACCTACGTAATGTTTGAAAATAAAAATAATAGGCTACTTCCATATAAACGAACTATACCGATAATTTTGCTCTACCTATTTAATATTTTCCCGCGACTAATTTCTTTGTTATTGTTTATTTACTCGTTCTTAGTTCTCGCGGATAGCATTAATCGCCTCCGTGGCAAAGTTTGACCAAATCTCCCATACCGGAGAGTTCAAACAATAAACCACAATGAGGGTGATTGTCTTCCGTATCAGAGGATTTTGTTTGTTGTACTATTTTCATCTTCAAATTTTCAATCCAATGCTTTGCTACGCCGTTCTGATGAGGACCAAAGAGTCCGAAACACGTGTCAACGGCTGCTTCCATATAAACGTACTATACCGATAATTTTACTCCACATCTTTAATGTTTTCCCATGACTCATTTCTTTGTTGTTAGATAAATAATACCCTATTATTTTTATTTTCAAACATTACGTAGGTAAAGGTTTCTTTGGTTTCCCTTACCATCTAATCATAACATTTTTGAATGTTAATATTAGACTGAATAGTATATAATAAATAACTAGCAAGACAAAGCAGCCTTATTTTTTCAATTTTTTCACATCAATAAATGTCAAAGAAATTTCAATTAAGAATATCGAAGTAAAACGTCAACTCTTTAATAAAATCGAGTTTTTTAAGATTCAACCAGCCTGTTATTGCTAATAATTATCAAGAGATTAAAAATAGATCACAGGCAACAACAATTCGAATAAATAATCAAATATTGCAAGCTGAAAATATGGCAATGACCCCAAACTTAAGCTGAGAGTTTCAAGGTTTTTATAAACTGTAAGTAACTTTTTTTAAAAGATTTGAAATTCTAAATAAATAAAAAATTTCATTAAAAACGGCTACTTCCATATAAACGAACTATACCGATAATTTTGCTCTACCTATTTAATATTTTCCCGCGACTAATTTCTTTGTTATTGTTTATTTACTCGTTCTTAGTTCTCGCGGATAGCATTAATCGCCTCCGTGGCAAAGTTTGACCAAATCTCCCATACCGGAGAGTTCAAACAATAAACCACAATGAGGGTGATTGTCTTCCGTATCAGAGGATTTTATTTGTTGTACTATTTTCATCTTCAAATTTTCAATCCAATGCTTTGCTACGCCGTTCTGATGAGGACCAAAGAGTCCGAAACACGTGTCAACGGCTGCTTCCATATAAACGTACTATACCGATAATTTAACTCCACATCTTTAATGTTTTCCCATGACTCATTTCTTTGTTGTTAGATAAATAATACCCTATTATTTTTATTTTCAAACATTACGTAGGTAAAGGTTTCTTTGGTTTCCCTTACCATCTAATCATAACATTTTTGAATGTTAATATTAGACTGAATAGTATATAATAAATAACTAGCAAGACAAAGCAGCCTTATTTTTTCAATTTTTTCACATCAATAAATCTCAAAGAAATTTCAATTAAGAATATCGAAGTAAAACGTCAACTCTTTAATAAAATCGAGTTTTTTAAGATTCAACCAGCCTGTTATTGCTAATAATTATCAAGAGATTAAAAATAGATCACAGGCAACAACAATTCGAATAAATAATTATATATATATATATATATATATATATATATATATATATATATATATATATATATATATATATATATATATATATATATATATATATATATATATATATATATATATATATATATATATATATATATATATATATATATATATATATATATATATAGTCTAGTCTATTTTATTTATGAAAACAAAAGGTGCAACCTGTAGGCTCAGATCGATTTGTTTTTACATTATATTAACGTCTTCGAACATTGAACGATGTTCGAAAGTCATTGTGCGCATGGCTTAGAATTAATGTATCGGTGATTGAGTCAATGTCCTGAGTTCCTTAATTCAATGACTGCAGTTGATCGGTTGATGTACAGAAAACATTAATATCATGCTGGATGTTGATTGACTGATACACAATGGTCATTAGTAGAATATACTTTGTTCTGAAATCCAGGTGATGAAATTAATGCCTCTGGGGGATTGATATAATCACTTGAACAAGCAATAAATAATAATACATTGAATCAATGAACTCGAGCATCGGTTGAAAATTGATGTCCGAATACATTATCACAATGGTTTTATTCGTTATATTTACGTACGTTTTTCGTTCTGTGATATATATATATATATATATATATATATATATAAATATATATATATATATATATATATATATATATATATATATATATATATATATATATATATATATATATATATATATATATATATGACATGAAAAATTTCTCGAAAATTGTAGTTTAGAACGGATGAAAAACATACTCCCGCACCTGACTGCTTTCCTTCGATACACTGCAATAGTATGTATTTTATGGGATAAAATACAACATATAGAAATTGCATTTATCTATACAAAGGATGAACAAACAGTTCACAATCTTCAGTGAAAGCGAAAATAATAATGAATCGAATTCAGAAATGAACATTCTATTAAGAGCGTTTTTCTGTTAAAGTAGCAAAATGAGAAATTTTATCTATTCTCATCGTTCATTTAGAAACGTTAAGAATACTATTCTAAAACACAAAGCTGTAGCTTTCTTCGGATAACTAATTGTTACAAATTACAGTCTTTCGAAACTTACCGTTTAATAGAATCTGTTTGTCGAAAGTGCTATAGTCCCGCTTGAGGAGTTTTTCAATGTTTGACGACCTGCCAAAATACTAAATGAATAACTAGATTATTTCAATTATTTCAACCCTATTCTACTCTCGAAAAACTTTTTCATTAGGAATTTTCCTCAAAATAACATGTCCCCGGAGATAAAAGGATTTCTTGCAGTCTTTCTAATTAGACAATGGTCTGTAATTTCATTACCGAAACATTTTAACGACGAGGCGTAGAAGAAGGTTATTGGAAATTTAATTTTTCATCGAGGACCTCCTCCAACCCTTTCTTGCAGATGATCGATTTTGTTTGATGTTGTTATTCTGCGGCCCGAAGTTAACGACGCCATAATTATTCAAATCATCGGGCTGATGCTTTAGTGAACCTTCAATCAACAGTTTCAGATAGACTAATCTCAAATTCTAAATTACAATAACAGTAGATGCAGATGTGAGAAAAACAGTTCGAAATTCATTATATCTTGAAACTAATTGAAGTCGGTTATGTATAGTTAATGTAGAGACATTCAACATTATTTCATTACTGGTTTTCTGAAATTGTCCTCAATATTTATATTGAAGTTGCTGTGATATCAGACTTTCAATCGAAAAAATGTGTACTTGAATCCTCATACGCGTTGAAGAAATTTTCATGAATTTCAGTAAATGCTGTTCTTCAGCGACTTTCTGCTTTGTCAGTTAATAAATTGACCCATTGAATGCCAGCAAGTTGAAATAATAGCAAAAGTTATAATTAAATATTGCATTGGTGAATAGTATACTTTCTGGACGTTATGAAAATAATGAGTAAATAAATATAACTACTTTAGAATAAAGTTTAAACTTTAAAATAAAACACACTTGGCTTAAGTTTCGCTATGTAAAAATATTTAGATACTGTATTTAGCAGTAACGAATAGTCGACATGTTTCGAGTTATGAACTCATTATCAAGACTGATTACAGGAGAGTATTACATCATATTTTATAAAACAGACAAAATCAAAGGTGATACCTGAAAATTAATTTGTTTGTTTAAATTACCCCTTGGATAATTTACTATTATGGGAGGAACTTATTTTGAGAATTTCAAGAAGGTCAAGGCTCTTTTCTTTGTTACCTGAATGCAACAATTGAGTTTTGTTGAAATCCAAGAAATGATTAAATTTTATACAATGTTCCGAAAAGCCAGTGGTATTTTTATTTTGTAAAATTTACTTTTTATATTCTTCAACACGAATGTTTATATTCCTTCCTGTTTGCCCAAAATAGAAAGCAGGACATTCGTCGCAAAATATTTTGTAAACACCACTGTTTTCTCCGATGTCAGATTTTTCTTTATTATTGATGACCAAGAATTACTTCAAGTTTCTTATAGTTGAACAAATTGTTTTAGCGTTATTTTTCGATAGTCTGTTATACATTTTGCTACTCAAATTCGGCGAATAAATGATTGGGTATTTTTGTTCTTCATTAATAGTTTGCGTGGGTTTATTGGATGCAACAGATTCTTTATACGTTTTTTTCCAATGAGCTTATCGATAAGACTTTCATTGCAACCGTTATTGGCGGCTAATAATTTCATTCTATTAACTTCGGTTTGAAAATTTGTTTCCGATAATGGATTAGTGAACAACCTATGTGCGAACGAATGAAAAGCACTGAGTTTATTTTTAATATGTTGGTTACTGAACATAAGTTCCGCCCATAATAGTAAATTGCCCCTTGTAAACGAACAAATTGATTTTAAGGCATCACCTTTGCTTTTTTCTGTTTTATAAAATAAGATGTAATGCTCTCCTGTAATCTTGATAATGAGTTCATAACTCGAAACATGTGGACTATCCTTTACTGCTAAATACAGTATCTAAATATTTTTATATAGTGAATTTTAAGCTAAGAGTGTTATATTTTAAAGTTTAAACTTTATTTTTTATGATGTTTCACCAAGTGATGTGCAAGAATTCAATCTCAGTTATAACTACTTTATTTATTTTCATAAAATATCCTTCAATTAAAAATAGAGGACCAGAAAACCACGTCAATCATCACTGCAGTAATAAACTGATTTAAATTAACTGAAGACTGAAAATGCAGTTCTAGTGAAGTTCACGTGTATCCCCAAATAGAGATGACGAGTAATGTTTTTTATATACGTCAGAGATGGCAAACCTTTATCGTTGTCTCTACTCCAAATGTTTAAATGATCTATATGAAATTACTAACGTGCCCCACTAAAACTGTCTAACATACATGATGATTTTTGTATGTTTCGCTTCTTTGGTTCTTAGTCGTATTTTCTCATAAAATACGTACTATTGTAGTATATCGAAGAAAAGCAGTTAGGTGCGGGAGTAGTTTCTTTATCCGTTTTAGACTTTCTGGACCACGATTTTAAAAAAACGTTTTCTATATATATAATAATAATAATAATAATAATCTTTATTCAAGGTTCTCGTTATACAACTATTTGATACAATAGTATCCCAACTTAAATGTTTACATTTTTAATTTTGTTACCTAAAATAAAGACATAAAATACATTATCTCACAAAGACCATAGCCTGTGGTGAGCATAAAAAATATTTCTCTGAGAATTTTCATTATGACATACATACTCATCTCTTATACAACCAAATAACTGTGATAATAATAATAAATTTGTTTTCTAGTATTTAAGGGTCTCAAATATCCACCAACTCATGAATGATGTTTCGATTTGTAGTCTCTCACAGTAGATCTGCATCTCTTTATGATAACTATATTTCTCAATTTCAGCGGCAATTCACTATACATTCTTGGTGCCATATAGGAATAGCCACGGAGACAAATGGATTTACTGTATTTCGGAATTAGTAAAGAGTATCTGCTGTATCTGGTATTTACACTGTGATCAATAAAGTAGCAATTGTCTATGTTATTTTTTGTATAGTTTAGCAGCGAAACACAAAACAGTTGGCGTATATCCAGAACGTCAGCCTGTTCATACAAAAGGTCTGTGGGGTACCTTATATCTTTTTTATGAAGAATTTTCAGCAGCCATTTTTGTTGAATCTCTACCTTTTTTATTACTGCATCATATGCACCACCCCACACAACAATACCATATCGTATCATAGACTCCGCCAGAGCTCTATAAACTATTGTTAGATGTTTTATGTCCAGGATGTTTGACAATTGTTTAAATTTGGTTATTAATCCTCTGAGCTTAGCTATCAAACTTCTGACATGGGAGTCCCACTTGAGGTGAGAATCCAGCATGATTCCTAAGTATTTACATTCGTATGTGGAAGGAATGGTAAACGTGCTATTCTCTGTTTTGATTATGAGTGGTTCATTCGGAGGTAGCAAACGCTTGTCTATAGCAAAAGGGATGTATTTTGTTTTATCTATATTTATAGTTAAGAGATGTTGCTTCAACCATTTATAGACATTTACGAAATCTGATTGAGCCCTGGTTTTGAGATTATGCCAGTTCACTCCAGAATAAACTATCGCAGTGTCATCGGCAAAACTGATTATCTTATATCTAGAAATGAGTAAACCTGTGCTATACGTGTTCTTGGATATTGCAAAGGCTTTTGACACTGTAGAATGTAGATCATATGCTAGTGTTGGGGGCCTTGGAAGATGCGGGAATACGAGGGGCGCCAAAGGAACTTGCAGATTACTTATCTAACCGAAAGCAAATAGTCAGAATAAATAATATCCTTAGTGATGAGAAAATGGTTACATATGGTTTGTCCCAGGGAACTGTATTGGGCCCAGTATTGTTTACAATATATCTTAATATTAATATTGACCACGCGGTTTTGCTGATAATTTACTAAGCTTTTCGGATGATACCGCAATCTTATATCCTGATGACACATAGAAAAATTTGAAAATTTTAGCGAAAAAAGACTTGGAAAGAATATTCGATTGATTCAGTCACAAATTAATAACAATTAATAACGAGAAATCCTTTTTTATGCCATTCTCACATAATACAACCGGCTTGCCAGAGTACGATGTTCTGAAAATTAAAAATAATAGCAGACATGTTAAAATAAACGTGACCCTAACTTACAAGTATCTAGGTATCACTATCGACTCACATCTTCGATAGGTTGCTCATATTAATAATGCTGTGAGAAAAGGAAAAGGAAAGGAAACACACGTGTTTCATTCCTCCCTGAAGTATGTGTCAGGGAGGCGGGCAGCTTGAGTTTGGGATTAACTCCTTCAGCCAGATCAGAGGATACACTTGTATGTACAAGTGCATTAAGGAAATGTGAGACGGGATATTTATGGAACATAGGAAGTGTGGGTAGGGTTCAGAGGATTAATACTGGCCCAGCATTCGCCTTATAAGTTTGCAAGCAGTGACTTACATTACCATGAGGAAACCTCTGAGAAAAACTCATGGCAGACCAGTCGGCCCCGGGGTTTGAACCCGAGACCTCCCAAATGCTAGCCAGCGTACTTAACATACTCAACTAACTAGCTTGGTATGCTGTGAGAACATTGAGACCACTATTATACCGTTTTAGATACCTAAAAATATTTCAGACTTGCAGTATTTGAAAATGCTATACAACGCTCTAGTTGAATCAAGATTGGGGTATGCTATATTGGGTTGGGGTGGTGCCGTATACTCGCATCTAAAACCGCTTGATGTGATACAGAAGAAAATTGTGAAAGTAATTTATGGTAGAACAAGTACGTACCCTTCAAATACATTATTCTCGGAAACTGGCTTATTGGACTTAATACAATTATATATGCATCAAATTATAATATATACTCATAAAACAAAAATATCTTGGAAAAAGTGAGCCAAAACTACAGCACAAGGTACAAAGAAAAAGATAGTGTTACTGTTGCAGTTTTGTATAAAAAAAACATCAGTAACCGTTGTTTCTCTAACATTGCATTGAAAGTATTCAATTCCTTGAAAGACACGTATAAAATGTATCTAACTGATATAAAATCCATTAACATCATAAAATCACTGTTGAAAAGTATATTATCCATCTAGGCAGAAATGGCACAAAAGAACTGATTGAGAATTGAGAAAGGTCCTTCTTCTCCCTTGCACCCTTATTTGAAGAACTGGGTTGTTGTTCTTCTATATGTATATATGTATGTGTCATATTATAAAGGTGTTATGCTCATACACAACAGAAATGTTTCAATGGGCAAATAACTCCTTGTTTATTTGGACGCAATTACTGAATAAAATCACTCAATGTAAAGAAATTGTATTTTTTTTTCTGTTGCTAATAAACATTGTTATTATTATATATATTCTGCATTTCTGCAACCGCTGCCATTTTTACGTGGATATTTCTAATTTTCATTTGAATATCCTTTTCGGTACATATTGAGCCCTCCAGTGGTTTGCATCACACCAAATGAGCTGAAACTTGGTATCTAAAGTGGTTTCCGAGGCAGAACGAAACTATCAAACTTTGGTTGAATTTTTCCAACCGCTACCATTTTTACGTGGACATTTTCTTATTATTTTGTAGCTTTTGAAAACTCCACAGCATCTGCAGATTGAGTTAGAGGGTTCAAACATGGTACATAGATTAAGTAAATGTTAAGTAAATATATAATATATATATATATATATATAGGTATATGTATCTATTATTGTTCGATTCAGTTCAATACTTTCCCAAAGCTGCTTCTAAAATTTCATTCCACTTGAGCTTCAACTGGGGCTTAAAACATCGAAATATAGGGGTTTGATTTGATAACGTAGCCCATTATGTGGAATCGAGAGAGAAGCAAAAGCAATTAAAAACATTAATTTGGAGAAAATTCTTGTCTCAACTTTCTCCCGACTTATGGGAATGTATCTCTTCTTCTTCTCATTTTTCTCTTCTTCCACTTCTCCAGAGACGGCCCAGGATATCGTTCGTAGTATATGTATTCGTTAAGAGAAGATAAACTGTATATTTTCTTCTGATGATTATCCATTTCAACTACTATGATATTATGGTATACCTGTTATTATTGTTCAAATGAAATTCAAATTATCATTGAAAATTTTACATTTGTTGCAATATTTAATTATTTTTGGCTTGAAACTCTATAAAAACTGTTCTATGCATTACATTACCTGAATTGAATCTATATTTTGTTGTTCTGCTATATAAATTATTTTTATCTACTCCAGTGAGTTAAGAAGCTCTTACCGCACGCATTTTGAGTGAGTTAAGAGCTTCTTAACTGACGCATTTTCATTACCGCACTCTTTCTTTAGATGACTACCATACTTATGGTATACAGACTCATACTTCTGCCTGGATTTTTCTGGTAGCAATCCAGAAATGGCTCTCGATGCCTCTTCTTCAATATCAGAAGGAATACTTTCCGAATCGCTCATTTTAGATTACAATTTTTGAAACTTGACTTTAAAGTGACATAAATATTATTTAATATCAAATTGACATTGCCATGCATGGTGTTTCAGGTACTTATTTGAACAAAGGTATTAAGGTAAAATTAATTATAATAAAAATGAACCGTATAAAAATAAGTATCCCGGTTAGGAGTAGATAAAATATTGTACAATACACGCGAGTTAACCCCATTAAGACACATGTGTGGTTACACAACTCGTGCTACGCACTCGTTGTGCAACATTCACACGCGTATCTTAATGATGCTGTTAACTCACTTGTATCGTAAATAACTATTATCTATCTCCGCATCTATCTGCCGATGTATCTATATCTATCTAACTATCTATCTATCTAGATAGTTATCTATCTTTCTATATATCTATCTATCTATCTATCTATCTATCTATCTATCTATCTATCTATCTATCTATCTATCTATCTATCTATCTATCTATCTATCTATCTATCTATCTATCTATCTATCTATCTATCTATCTATCTATCTATCTATCTATCTATCTATCTATCTATCTATCTATCTATCTATCTATCTATCTATCTATCTATCTATCTATCTATCTATCTATCTATCTATCTATCTATCTATCTATCTATCTATCTATCTATCTATCTATCTATCTATCTATCTATCTATCTATCTATCTATCTATCTATCTATCTATCTATCTATCTATCTATCTATCTATCTATCTATCTATCTATCTATCTATCTATCTATCTATCTATCTCTCTTTCTTTCTATCTCTCTATCTATCTATCTATCTATCTATCTATCTATCTATCTATCTATCTATCTATCTATCTATCTATCTATCTATCTATCTATCTATCTATCTATCTATCTATCTATCTATCTATCTATCTATCTATCTATCTATCTATCTATCTATCTATCTATCTATCTATCTATCTATCTATCTATCTATCTATCTATCTATCTATCTATCTATCTATCTATCTATCTATCTATCTATCTATCTATCTATCTATCTATCTATCTATCTATCTATCTATCTATCTATCTATCTATCTATCTATCTATCTATCTATCTATCTATCTATCTATCTATCTATCTATCTATCTATCTATCTATCTATCTATCTATCTATCTATCTATCTATCTATCTATCTATCTATCTTTCTATCTATCTATCTTACTATCTATCTATCTATCTATCTATCTATCTATCTATCTATCTATCTATCTATCTATCTATCTATCTATCTATCTATCTATCTATCTATCTATCTATCTATCTATCTATCTATCTATCTATCTATCTATCTATCTATCTATCTATCTATCTATCTATCTATCTATCTATCTATCTATCTATCTATCTATCTATCTATCTATCTATCTATCTATCTATCTATCTATCTATCTATCTATCTATCTATCTATCTATCTATCTATCTATCTATCTATCTATCTATCTATCTATCTATCTATCTATCTATCTATCTATCTATCTATCTATCTATCTATCTATCTATCTATCTATCTATCTATCTATCTATCTATCTATCTAACTATGTATCTATCATCTATCTATCTACATATCTATCAATCCATCTGACCCGGCAAACGTTGTTCTGCCATATAAATTATTTTTGTCTATCTATATTTCTATCTATTCAACTACCTGCTGATGTATCTCTTTCTATCTAACTATCTATCTATTTATCTAGATATTTATCTATCTTTCTATCTATCTATCTATTTAACAATCTAACTATCATTATATCTATCAATCTATCTGACCCGGCAAACGTTGTTTAAATTATTAAAATGGCTATTAAAAAATATGGGTTGTTGATAGAAGGGTGAAAATTTAGAGTTGTATGTAATTTTTAATGCAAAATCATAAAAAAGTCATGAGAAAATAAAAAAATATGAGTCTTGCCAAAAAAATTTAAGTTTATAATCAACAAATAAAAATAGGGGTTGATCGTAGAGGGGTGAAAATTAAGGGTTGTATATGTTTTTGAATGCTGTATCATAAAAAAACAGAACAGAAAATTTTGTCTGAAAAACAAAAAATCAAAATTGAGTGGTGGTCACCCAATGTGGATAACATTCAGGGGGATGAAAAATAGATTTTGTCCGATTCTTAGACCTAACCGATATGCTTACAAAATTTCATGAGAATCGGTCGACCCATTTCGGAGGAGTTTGAAGAATAAAAAATAGGGGTTTATCGCAGAGGGATGAAAGTTTAGAGTTGTATGTATTTTTGAATGCTGTATCAATAAAAACAAATTGAACAAAAAATTTTGTCTGAAAAACAAAAATTAAAAATTATCCCCCTCAATATTTAGGGGGATGAAAAATAGATGTTAGCCGATTCTCAGACCTACCCGATATGCAAACAAAATTTCATGAGAATCGGTCGAGCCATTTCGGAGAAGTTTAACAAATAAAAAATAGGGGTTGATCGTAGAGGGGTAAAAATTTAGGGTTGTATGTATTTTTGAATGCTGTATCATAAAGAAAATAGAACAGAAAATTTTGTCTGAAAAATAAAAAATAAAAATTAAGGAGTGGACCACCCTCAATATTTAGGGGGATGAAAAATAGATGTTAGCCGATTCTCAGACCTACCCGATATGCACACCAAATGCTTTTTCGGAGGAGTTTAACTTCTAACACCGTGACACGAGAATTTTATATATTAGATATATATATATATATATATATATATATATATATATATATATATATATATATATATATATATATATATATATACACATGTGTATACCATTTATTCACATAAAAGTGGAGATGAAGTGAATGATTTTGTGGGTTTTTCTTCTGCTCGTAAACAAACTTATACAAGGTCATTTTCGCTTCTTCATCTGAATATACAGGGCCTTGGGGATTAGTCGAACCTACTAGAGTTGTTTTTAAAGGATAAAAAAAATGCCGAATGCTGTTTGCATAACAGAGCATTTTGTAAAAGCCAATACTTGTGATGATCTGGTGATTGATGGTTGGTATACAGCATCAGCATTTGGAAGAGCAGACCTCATTCACGGTGGAGTTGCGATCATATGCAAGAGTAATGATTTCATCCAGCTTGACAGAATCAACTGTCATGCAGTGGAGATTCATTGTGAGGTATCTGGGGTGCACCTGATTGATTCAAATGTTTCGGTGGTATGCTTTTATAGATCACCAAGTGGTGACTTTTGTTTATTTTTGTCTAAACTTGAGTTCATATTAAATGAAGTTTCAAATGTATCTAAGTTTGTTATATGTGGTGATTTTAATGTGAATTTTAATATTGTAGATGAGCAGACAGCTTCATTGGTGGATTTACTTCGAACACTTGGGTTCACACGTAGATATATGAGCCTACCAGGGGCAAAACCTGTATCGATAATGTCTTCCTCAATTTTGAACTGACAAATGAGATTTCGGATGTCTGGGAATGCGCATTTTCTGACCATTGTGCTCAGCAGGTGAGTGGAGAGATGAGTTGTGAGTCTGAGATACAAACGAGAAGATGTAGGTAGCTGTCGGCTGGTGGATTCAATAGTTTTCAAGGTATATTGCAAAGCATGTGTTGGGGTTTCTTGAATGAGAGTAAATCTGGTGCAAATGACTTGTTCAGTATTTTCCATGATAATTTTGAAGATGCATATAAGATTTATTTTCCTGAGAGGGAGCTTAAAGACCAGGTAAGGGTTATGATTCTGGTTGGTTTTCACCTGAACTGAGCAAAATGAGGAATGATGTTAGGTTTGTATCGGAACTTCATGAAATGTTTGGGACTGAACAGTTGAGGTTGTTTCGCAACAGGTTGAGACTTATGAATAAATTGATGATTCAGGAAGCTAAAATCAGATTTAATGACTTGACCATTTTAAATTCCGGTAATAAATCGAAGACATTATGGAATCTGATCAATAAGAAGAGAAATGTTATGAAGAGCAGGCCTTCTTCAGGTATTGGTGTTGATGAATATAGTGATTACTTCAGTTCTATCCCACGAACCATTGTTGATAGGATAGATAAGAGCCAACCCCTTCATAGTAATGAACTCTTTCTGAAATATATACCTCCTCATTTGAGATTTACATTTAGTCAAGTTTCATCCATCAAGGTTCGGGATGTCATAAATGCCTTAAAAAATGGCAATTCAAGGGATTTTTA
Source organism: Cynegetis impunctata (assembly GCA_030704885.1). NCBI lineage: Eukaryota > Metazoa > Arthropoda > Insecta > Coleoptera > Coccinellidae > Cynegetis > Cynegetis impunctata. Next base: position 246,241 of record JARQZK010004368.1, read on the forward strand.
TGATTTGTCAGTTACTTTGTTAAAAAATAATATTAATAATATTGTTAAACCACTCACTACTCTTATTAACAAGTGTATCAAGGAGGGGGTTTTCCCTGATTGCTTAAAAATGTGCAAGATTATACCTTTGCATAAGAAGGATAGTATTGAGAATGTAACTAACTATAGAACCATCACTCTGGTGCCTGTTTTTTCCAAAGTTTTTGAGAAAGTTCTTAGTAACGAGATGACAGAGTGTTTTGAGATAAATGGTCTTTTTCAGACAATCAATTTGGTTTCCGAAAGTGAAAGAATACTTCTTCCGCCATAATAGAGTTTATAAATTATGCAATGCAGTGCTTTGAGGAGGAATTGTGTTCATTGAGTTTGTTCTTAGATCCGGAACTATTGAGGAAGCTTGACAGATATGGTTTTGATGGTGTCAGTATTGGGATGATAGGTTCGTTTCTTAAAGATAGATATCAGCATGTTTTTTATAATAATAAATGGTCACATGGTGAGGTTGTTAGCATTGGAGTTCCACAAGGATCCATTTTGGGTCCATTGTTATTTTTAATATATGTAAATGCTTTTCCTGACTTCATGAAGAATTACAAATGTGTTCTTTTTGCTGATGATTCCACTGTATCTGTCAGGTGTTGTGATGCTAACCTTATTGATCAGTATTACAATGACGCTCAGTCGGCGGCTTCTGCTTGGTTTTCGGGAAATTTTCTCAGCTTAAATGCTGAAAAGACTGTGAGGGTCAATTTTGGCTTGAGGAGCTCTGATGACTCTTGTGTAAAATTTCTGGGAGTGTATCTCGACTCTGGGCTCACCTGGTTCGAGTATATTTCACAGTTGTCTGCGAGACTTGCTAGGAGTGTGTATGTTTTTCGTAGTCTGTCCTACTCTGTGTCTCTGTCAGTCTTAAGAATTTTCTATTTTGCACTTCATGAATCATACATTAAATATGGTCTTGTAGCCTGGAGTGTCTAGTAATTCTGAAAGGATTTTTAGACTTCAAAGAAGTGCAATTGGAATTATTGATGGCTTAAAATATGGAGACTGTTGTCGTGATTCCTCTAAAAAGTTGGATATTCTAACCTTACCAAGTTTTTTTATGTTTGATTTATGTTCATAAGCATCTGTCGAGGTTTCAGTTAAAAAATGACATTCATGACTACAACACTAGATCAAGTGACAGCATACATGTTCCTTTTGTGAGACTGAGTAGGTCACAGGGTGGGCCAGACTATGTGGCACCGAAATTCTATAACAAACTGTCGTCAGGTTTCAGATCTTTGCCACTAAAGAATTTTAAGTATAGGGTGAGGAAGATGTTATCGAATAATACCTTGTATTCTGTACAAAAATTTTTCAAAATTGACATGGGCTCCTACTAGGTGTGAACTGTGAGGTTGATTATGATGTATATTATCATTTTTATTATTATTTGTCGTCGTTCAAACAACTTGGATGTTTAATATGTTTGTTTTGAAGTTGCATCGTACAACTGTAATATTTGTGATGTTTCCAATTTAATTATTTCTCATTGGCGAGTGTGTACATTTTATGTAGTAACACAATAAATCTATCTATCTATTCCACCTCTAAAAATTTGGAAAGAAGTATGACATAACACTGTGTGAAGAGCAATATAACAACTAATAAAAGATGTATATATAGGACAGACTAGTCAATACTTGAGGAATAGTTTGAACAGACTCAATTATGATAGGAAAAATACCACAACTTTAAAAAAACACAAAGATATTTTGAAACATAAATTTGATTTCTCAGCAACAAAAAGCTTCAAACCTGAGGAGCCACAAAAGGAACGCGAAATTCACGAGATGATCCATAAATCTCCGGAATCAATAAATCTTGTGAAAGCATGTAATGTTTTTCATTTCTGGTAAGATTTGAGTCAGTCTATATTTTTGAATATTTTTTGTTTTTATATTCCTTTTAATTTAGCAATGACACTGTGATTTTCAACAATTTGATGAAGGTCAAAGAAACGACCAGATATGTATATACAGGGTGATTCACGGTGGATGGCACATTAGACGTTTCTGGTGAACCATACAACGGATCACTTGGAAAATTCAATGGAGGGCAAAGTCGAACATTCTCTACCCAATTAAAATATTTTCGGTAATGCGGTGTTGCCACTTCTATTAGAAAGTAGTAGCAACTTTGATTTTTCAAATGGAACTACCTGTATATTATATTATTTTTAGAATCTCCAACAATTTCCAAACAACTTTTCGTAATATTTCCCTATACCTATCTGTTACCGTTTTCGAAATAAAAATTATTTTCTTTTTTTTTCGTCGGAAATCGAGACCTTTAAAAACTCTGATATCTCTGAGCTAAGAAATACAACGATATCGAAATTTCGGTTTAAGTTTGCTGATACTTGGGGCTTGCTACACTTCAGCCTAATCTCCGTTATTTCAATATAAGGTGGTCAAAAAATACAGTTATTTTGTTAGCTTGAAAAAGTGACTGTAAATTGTTTATTTCAAATGGAATACCCTGTATATTATTGAAAATTCGAAAAGATGCTAGAATTTCCGTGTTATCTATGTATATCATACCTATACCTAACTAGTCAAGTTTCGGACTTATGAGCACTTATTTGTGAAAATGTTCCTTGAACATGGTATCCCCTTGGTATTTGCTAAGCATGTCATGATTACTATTTGACAGTAACGTTGTGACAATCTACTAATAATATCGACACTTTCATCACTTCAGAAGTTGGAAATACCTTCAGAAACGATGGAAATAATTTATTCAAATGAAGTTCTCATGAATTTGTTTATTATTTTTGGACAGTGTGATAAAATTCTCAGCAGGACATGTAGAAAGTTCGATGAAATGTATCCGAATCTACCGCCAATGAACCTCAAGGAATTTATACGAATTCAGAACAATTTCAAAATGTTTGGATCAACTTCAAAAGCACCAAGAAATTTACATCGGCCCGTAACTTCCGAATACAACCAAATTAATGTCCTAGCATATTTTCACGCATTTCCTGAGTCATCGATAAGAAGTGCTGAAGAAGATTTGGGCATAAAATATTCATCTGTTCAAAGAATCTTGCAAAGACATAACATGCATGATTACAAATTCACCAAAATTCAAGCAATGAAGCCTCAAGACCATCAACAGAAAGTTGAATTTTGTGAAATGATGTTGGTACGCATTCAAGAAGATATATTTTTTTCAAATAAAATAATTTGGACTGATGAATCGAAATTTTCAAGAGAAGGGATTTTCAATAGAAAAAATTGTCATTTTTGGAGCAGTGAAAATCGTCACTTCACAAAAGAAGCCGGATATCAAGAAACATTTAGTTATAATGATTTTTGCATGTTAATGGGCTGCAAATTGAGGTACCTGATATACGAGGAGTCATTAACATCCAGAAGCTACCTGAATATTTTGGAAAATATTGTAGAGAACTTCGTCGATAATCTTCCACTCGAAGTATATCGAAACTGTTGGTACCAACTAGATGGGGCTCCTGCACATTGTTCAAGAGAAGTGAGCGCAGAACTAGAAAGACTTTTTGACGATCGGTGGATAAGGCGCTTGGAACCATGGAATTGGCCAGCGAGATCACCCGATCTTAATCCATTAGATTTTTATTTTTGGGGAATGTTTAAAGAAAAAGTTTACAAAACACCCGTGCGTTCGAGAGAAGAATTGTTACAGAGGATCACCCAAACATTTGAAGCTTTGGATCCGAATGAAATCAGATCTGCCACGACAAAATCAGTCAACATCCGCATTTTGAAGTGCTTGGAAGTGAACGGCCAGCGATTCGAACATATTTTGAAATATTCCACTCAATTATTTTCCTTTTTTATAATTATTTGTATCAATATTTCCACTATCAACTTATTTGGTACTTTTTTAAAGTTGATCCAAACATTTTGAAATGGTTCTGAATTCGTATAAATTTCTTGAGGTTCATTGGCGGTATTTTCAATAATATACAGGATATTCCATTTGAAATAAACAACTTACAGTCACTTTTTCAAGCTATAGTTATTAACGTAACAAGGCCGATATGTAGCAAATAACGGATGAGGTTGGATATTGTAATCCGAGGCGCAGCCGAGGATTATAACTAACCGAATCCGTTACTTGCGTATCGGCCGTGTGTCGTTAAAAATTTTTCGTAATCCCGTTGAAAGATTATATTTTGATTCCGAAGAAAGAAAAAACCCCGTACCTCGCAATTCTAAAGAAAAATCCCAACGTCGTGCACTCTGTTGTCATGGAACAGTTTGACAGTTTTATAAACAACGTCAGTTTTTTGTGTTCTCAAGTTCGCTTTAACGACGACCATGGATGAAATTGACGAAATTGAGGTACAAAATCAAATTCCTTTAGAAATATTTGGAGAATCATGTGCAGTGCAGCGAGTGTTGATTAACTGCCGAAAATAACTCAAGAGCGATATCAAAAAAAATATGAAAATTTTGAAATGTGGCGTAAAAGCAAGAATGTAAAGGTGGTTAATGAAGATGTATCATTAGCCTATGCGAAATGAAAATCAGAGGTTTATTCTCCTAACTCGCTGTGGACCAAGATTTCAATGTTGTTATTGTAAGCAGAATGATGTTTTGAAATAAATATTTGAAAAAGTGATTTCTCAACGGCCGCCGGCCGTTATAAAATTATAACGTCCGGCGGCCGTTAACACTGACTTTTCAATTGTCATCTGAATACCGTTAAATCGAAATAACAGAATGGGATTACGAAAACAAAATAACTGTATTTTTTGACCACCCTGTATTGAAATAACGGAGATTAGGCTAAAGTGTAGGAAGCCCCCAAGTATCAGCAAACTTAAACCGAAATTTCGATATTATTGTATTTCTTAGCTCAAAGATATCAGAGTTTTTAGAGGTCTCGATTTCCGTCGAAAAAAAAAGAAAATAATTTTTATTTCGAAAACGGTTACAGATAGGTATAGGAAAATATCTTGAAAAGTTGTTTGGAAATTGTTGGAGATTCTAAAAATAATATAATATACAGGTAGTTCTATTTGAAAAATCAAAGTTGCTACTACTTTCTAATAGAAGTTGCAACACCGCATTACCGAAAATAATTTAGTTGGGTAGGGAATGTCCAACTATGTCCTCCGTTGAATTTTCAGAGTGATCCGTTGTATCGTTCACCAGAAACGTCTAATGTGCCATCCACCGTGAATCATCCTGTATATATATATATATATATATATATATATATATATTATATATATATATATATATATAATATATATATATATATATATATATATTATATATATATATATAATATACTATAATATATATATATATATAATATATATATATATATAATATATATATATAATATATATATATATATATAATATATATATATATATATATTATATATATATATATATATATATATATATATATATATATATATATATATATATATATATATACAGGGTGTCCCACCGGGAAAGAACGCGATCTGTATATGGAAAACTACACATAGAAAACTTTTGAAAATTTGACAGTATACTAATGTTGATAGGGGCAACTCGACTAAAATATTTTCAAGATGGTGACACTTCCGGTTATACCGGAAGTAGATACCAACTTGCTTATTTTAAATTGGATACCCTATATATTAATACATTTTTAGATTCTACGCAAGATTCTAGGCAGATTTCATGTATTTTGTCCTATACCTAAGTCTAAGCAATTTTTGACATATTTAGGTTTTTATGTCAAAAATGACGATTGCAAGCCCTAATATAATTATAAATTGTTCCTATAAGGACTCCCGTATTACTCACTTTAGGGTGGATTCCTTATTGAAAAAGACTTGCTTTAATAGATTTTGTATAGTATTTGGATAACTAATCATACAGGGTGTTCGAAAAAAAAGATCTAAAATGAGATTGAGAAAACTGACAAAAATCAATTTTTTCAAATGGAAACCCCCCATTATTCTAATTTCGTAGTATTTTGCATTTAAAAAGAAGGTAACTTTATAAAAAGTTATCTATACCTAAAATTTGAAGTTTTCGAAATATTGCCAATTTAATATTTTTATATGGCGATTTTGCATTTAATCGTTAAACAATCAGATCTAGGATATCCACGATCGTATATGACATTTCAAATCATCGTAATGGCATCCCAGTTAAATTATACAAACGAAGATTATTTAAACTTATTTATTATTTATGGACAATGTGATAAATTATTTCAAAG
>JARQZK010004368.1:257500-305000 GCA_030704885.1 Cynegetis impunctata
AGAGGCACCACCTTCTGGTAGTCTCTAGCTCCCTTTCTATGAGGTCGCAGAGGGTTACTTCGAATTTACCTTCGGCCATGATGACTTTGTCATCAGCATAGCCGAGGAAAGTGACTCCGTTCCCGTACAGTGTTTCGAGTAATTCGTCCACTACAAGACTCCACATCGCAGGTGCCCACAAGGAGGGGTACTCCTTATGGGCATCCCCTGTTTGTACTGATCCGAAAGGTGTTCTCGCCCACCTTCGTTTCGGCCGTTCTTGTAGCCAGCATTTGGCACATCCATCTGGATGTGGTTCTGTCCACCCCCTTGTTCATTAGGGCCCTTTTTATTGCTTCGTGAGAGGTATTGTCGAATGCCCCCTCTATGTCTAAAAGGGCGCAAATGGCCATTTCTTTATACTCAAGTGATTTCTGGATGTTTTCGGTAAGCACATAAAGAGCGGTTTCCGTTGATCTGCCCGCCCTGTATGCATGCTGCCCGGGGTGCAATGGCACCCTCTCCAGTATCTTGGTTCTAATGTAGTTATCTACCATCCTCTCCAGTGTCTTCAGTAGGAAGGATGTGAGACAGATTGGTCTGAATGACTTCGGGAGGGTGGGGTCCTTCCTTCCTGCTTTGGGAATTAAGGTTACCCGTGCTCTCCTCCAAGTGCTCGGTATGTACCCGAGCGCCAGACTAAATCTAGCTGCTTTAGTAATAAACGGCAGTAATTCCGTCTGCCCTTTTTGCAAAAGGGCCGGAAATATGCCGTCAATTCCCGGTGACTTGAATGGTTGGAAGGAGTTAATTGCCCATTTCAGCCTCTGGGGAGTGCATATGGTTTTTGCTACTTCCCATTCTTCTCGTTTGGCCCTGCCTGGTTCTTCCCGTGATCTTTCGGGTTTTAATGGTATGCTACCTGGAAAGTGCGTCTCCAGTAAGATGAGAGCTCGTTGCTCTTCATCCTCTGTGTAGCTACCATTTGTTTTTCTAAGTGACATTGTTCCTTGCTCTCTGCCTCTTGCCATGGTTTTGTGCAATCTGACTGCTACGAGGCTTGATGTGATTGTCTCACAGAAGCTCCTGAAGCTGTTTCTTTTGGATTTCCTTATTTCTTTATTATATTCTGTCAGCCTCTCGGTGTATCCCTGCCAGTCTCCGTGCCGCTTTGCCTTGGGAATTAGGAAATATAGTTGTGCTAGCCAAGGCAGAAAGAATGAAGGAGGTCAAGTATATCAGACAGTTCACGGGGACGGCAAAAAAAATGTACTCTCATATACGGGAGTGCCAAATGAAGGAAGGGGAGCAGCTCATAAAGAATGCGGAGGGCTGGTCCCGCATTGGAGGCGAACAAGTGACGGAGGAAGGGGACACATTCTTTGTAGCGCTCACTAACATAAATGATATACTGGATTGGGACCTATATGGGATTCTGGTGGAGCTTATAGAGGGTACGCAAGGTAATGGCACATGCCACATAGCGATAGAAGTACAAATGGACACACTAGAGAAGCGAAAAATTGTGGAGAGCGCAATGTACAATTATAGAGGAATGGCCATTCTACACGAAAAAGTAGAACCTAAACCGAAGAATGAGAACACAAACAAAAAGAGAAGGCTGGTACACGACACGGAGGCGATGATCATCCAGCAGGCAGAGGGCACGACATATGCCCAAATGGTATCTCAATTTAAGAATGAGATAGGTTAAGATAGGGCCGTAGCCCAAGAGATCAAAAATCTGAGGATGACCAGGGCTGGCTATCTCCTGGTAGAGCTCAATAAGGGCTCCAAGGAAGGCACAAATATCCTCAACAGAGCGAAGGCCAAAATTAAAGACGGGAATATCAAGCTATATGGGACGAGAGAAAAAAGAGCAGCGGTCAATGTCTATCGGCTAGATATTGATATGACGGCAGCCAAAGTGCTTGATGAAGTGAGAGAGGAGCTACAGATGGAGCCCCAAGCGGGCTTAGAGATAAGGGCGCTCAGACTGATAAGCGGAGGCCGACAGGCAGCAACGATCCTGGCTCCAGTAAAAATAGCCGAGGCCCTAATAGAGAAAAGATCAGCGAGGATCGGACTCTCTACTGTCAGCTTCAAACAACGGGTGGAGGCATTAAGATGCCACAAATGCTGGGAAACGGGTCATATGGCAAAAACCTGCAAAGGTCCTGATAGGAAAGACCTTTGCAGAAACTGCGGAAGGGCGGGGCACAAGGTGGCAACTTGCCAAATTTTACCATCCTGCCCGGACTACAAAACACAGGGCCACAGAACGGGAAGTGAACTATGCAGGGAAAAAAAGGGAAAAAGAAAAAACAGTGCTGTGATACCACAATGAAACATATACGCCTAAACCAAAGAGAGACTAGACAAGCACCAAATAATTATTTATTGGTGTCTGTAGTTATATGTATATGTTTACTATTACTTCGTAGGAAGTGTAATTTTAACCTTGATATAGTGTGTTACTTACTGAAATGCTCTAGCTGTGATACTACCTGCTGTGATATTTATTCTTTATATAATCTACGACGTGATATAGTGTGCTGTGATATTTTTTATACCCAAGTATTACTGCGTGTTTGTAGTACGTGTATATTTATTATGTGTGTCTGTCTATTTCAAAATGAATAAGATAGGTCAGATAAACTTAGGAAGGGCAAACAACGCCCATGACCTTGCGTACGCAGATGCGCGTGGTAGAGGAGTGCACATATTAATCGTGCCAGAACCTAATAAAAGGATCGCAGCTAGGCAGCGGTGGATCGTGGACGAACAGTCGGATGTGGCGGTGTGGATGGTCGATAGGAACATTGAGGTCCTAGGAATAAATCGGAAGAGGGGTTATATAGTTATAGGTTCCAAGAATTTATTGACGAGATTTTCAGAGAGGCCCGAAGAGGCGGAAAGAAAACAATAATAGCAGGAGGCATAAACGCCAAATCCGCACTCTGAGGCTCACCCGCCACGGACGACAGGGGGAGATGCGTGGATGGCCCAGACGGGCATGGTCGCAGTCAATAATGGGCAAGCCACGTTTATACGAGGGGAAAGTAAAACACACATCGACGTTACTATATGCTCGGAGAGCCAAATTGCAAAGGCTGAAAAATGGAAAGCGGAAAACATCAACGTGTTCACACACTATTCACTTATCGAGTACGAGATTGAACAAAAGGAAGTTAAAATAGGACCAAGTAAAGAAATATACAGATACAGGCTGCTTACGGAAGTGTTCAGGGGAAAAATAAAAGAAAAAGAAACAGGAAATGATGCAACAACCACGTATAGAAATATCCTCGAAGATTACAAAGAGTCAACTCAGAAGACAGCACTCAGTTCGGATGCAAAGGAACCCTATTGGTGGACAGGAGAAATCGCGGAAGCGAGAAGGGCTTATTTGGCATTTCGCAGGTACGCCACCAGAATGAACAGGAGGGCGAGCGAGGACGTAAACGAAGCTATCATAGAGAGGAATAGGGAGCTGAAGGAGAGAAAGAGGAGTCTCAGGAGACTCATCAACAACGAGAAGAGAGAAAGATGGAAGGACCTACTGGAAAAATTAGAGCAAGACATATGGGGCGAAGGATATAAAATTATTGTAAAACATCCGAAAGTGGGAGCCCTGCAATACAGACTGCCTAAGGCTAGGGTCAGGCAAATAGTTAATGTTCTCTTTCCGATGACGGATGAGTCCCTCGTGCGGAGGGGGACAGTGGAGGAATTACCGCTGTTCACTGCGAAATAAATTGAGAGAATGTATCAAGAGCATCAAACTGGGCAAAGCCCCCGGCCTGGACAACATCAATACGGAGGCGGCGCTCATGTTTCTGAAAGAGAGAACTGACCTAGCAATGCAGTTATTTAATGACCTCCTAAAGTCGCAGGAGATATTGACAGAATGGAGAACTGCAAGATTAGTACTGCTGCCTAAGCCAGTTAAAGATCTGGGCTCCCCCTCGGGATACCGTCCCCTATGCCTGCTCAGCGTAATAGGAAAAGCATACGAAAGATTAGTCCTAAACAGGATTATTGAAGAGCTGGACGAGAGGGAAACGCTATCTCAGAGGCAACACGGGTTTAGGAAGAAAAGATCTACGGTAAGTGCCCTAATTGAACTGAGGAATGTCGTGAAAGAATCCCAGAACAATTGGATACTGCTGCTGGCAGTTGACATTAAAAACGCGTTCAACTCGGCAAGATGGGACGAGATAGTGGAGGATATGGAGGAGGCAGGAATAAGTGCGTACCTGGTCAGAGTGGTCGAGAGTTACTTGAGGGAGAGGAAGGTTAGGATCAATGGTGTTGATTTTGAGTGCTCCATGAGGGTTCCGCAGGGTTCGGTATTAGGCCCAACCCTGTGAAACATAATGTACGATGGGGTTCTCAGGCTGGAGTATCCAGAAGGGGTGAGGGCTATTGCTTACGCAGATGACCTCTCCTTGGTGGTAGAGGCATGGGAAAAAGTTGGGAGTATACCAACACCAGATAACATCATAGGACTGATGTCGGGGAGCAGCAGGATGTGGGACATCATATATGACTATGTTGTTGAAGTAATGAGGAAGAAAGAGAAGGAGGATAGAGAAGAGCAGGAAAGAGAAGGACAATAGAGAGACAGAGGTGAATCGGTGATAAACAGATGCAAGGAATGCATAGTGAGTATGAGACTTGTGCTCGGTTCCGCTCCTGGAAAGGAGGGGTCTTGGGCTAATTCCTAATAACAACTTACGGAAATAGCTCAGAGCTCATGAGAGGTTTTTAGTGGGTATGGGGGTCCGACCTCGAGTCCCACACTCCCCTGGCGCGAACACTACAGCCAGGGCGTACGTAAAATGTATTTTCCTCCCACAAATAAAGAAAGGTTAAATTTTAAATTGGTGGCGTATTTTTCCCAATCTGTATTTCTATGATTTTTAGTGAAGGATGTTTGTGTTACAAGCCCTTCCACGTTGAACATAATGATTCTATGTTCGGAGAGAGATGGTTCGTCTGGAACCCTCCAGTTCCTTACCATTCTACTAATGCTCGGGCTGCCGAGCGTTAAATCTAATACTTCTTGTCTAGCCCTAGTTACAAAGGTGGGGACACATCCCACATTAAGTACGTTAAGGTTAGCCGCGAGTATGAATTCTGGCAGTTGCTCACCTTTTTGATTGGTGTCCGTGCTGCCCCAGATGGTGTTGTGCGCGTTTGCATCGCAGCCTAGCAGGAGGGGTAGATTGCTCCTACTGCAGCAGTCGGATAGCCTCTGTACTTCCTCTGGTGGTGCTTGCCCGTCTACAGCAAAGTATCCTGAGGCTATTACTATGTCGAGGGGTGAGTGCCCTGTGCGGATCTTGGCCCGAACCGGCACTAGGTCCCTCGTCATAAATTCTGAAAGACAGATATAATTCATATCGTTTCTGATCAGAATGCAAGCTCTGGGGTTGTCACATCTGACATCCCAGATTACTTTACCTTCTCTGTTCGGCAGTCCTCTGATCTGCCCCCTGTTGACCCAAGGTTCTTGGATCAACGCTACTCCCAAGTTTGCCCTGGAAAACACCCTCGATAAGGCGGCTGATGCCCCCTTAGCGTGATGAGTGTTCACCTGGGCAACTTTTACTGGGGTAGCCATTGCTACTGGAGAGTTGGAGTGCTTGCCTCCTGGTCGGTTTCCTTTTCTTACTTGTTTTTCCCTCTCTGCTTCCCGAGGAGAGTTCGGAGTGCGAGAGGTGCCAGGACGCTCTTGAGCATCCTGGGTTGCGGTGACTTCCCGCGATTTTGGTTTTTCCTTCTTGTCCATGTAGTTCCCACGAAAAGCTAGGGAATTAAAAAGTCGACCACGCCGGAGCCCCGCACGGCGTGGCAAGGCTATTACTCGAGGAGGTCGCCCGGTATCCTCGAGGCTCCGTTAACGACGGTGCTCTCCCACCGCCATGCATCCATAGGCACGGTTCGCATAACACCTTAGATTGGAGGGTCGGTCAGCGCCACCTTATTGGTTATTCGGTGGTAACCTGCAGCGTGTCTGTGGATAGCACAGCCAGCACTGCAGGTCGTTCGGCTATCCGCCACCTGCCGACGCTCCCAGTAGCCACCCAGACCCTGGGTAAACCGCACTAACTTGTTTAAATTAAATGGGACACCCCGTAGTTTATATCATCACCAGATGTAAAATTTAATTGTCTATCGAATACCAAAATGCATTGCAATCGATATCTCTTCAATTTTTCAAATAAAATGCACATTTTCATCTTACAAACTGATTTTGAGAAATGTATCATTCATCAAGTCGCCTATGGCGCTTTGAGAAATCAGAATTGATTGAGATAAACATCAAGATTATAATTATATATGCGTTTATTTCAAATTATGAAGGAAACAAAAATTAAGAATATGAAACAAGCAATATTTTATATCAACCGTTCAAAATGGCGACCACCAGACTCTAAACACAAACGTATCCTCCTTATAAAACCTTTAGCAACATCTAATAACATACGCGGGATGACATTTAGAATAGCTTCTCTGATACGCTATTTTCAAGGGCGACTTGGTAAATAAAACTTTCTTAAAATTAGTTTGCAAAATAAAAATGCTCATTTTATGTAGAAATGTGGAGAGTTATCGATAGGAATGTATTCAGGTATTCGATAGACAATTAGATTTTACATCTTTTGGTGACATAAAATACGGGGCGATCCATTTAAGTTAAACAAGTAAGTGCCGTTTGAAGATTGCAATAATTTTACCTTTATTTTCACAAAGCAAGTATAAGTAAGTCAATATTTCACAAGTGTAGTATAATACACACCTCCAACAACACCAGACAATATGAAACAGCGTTTCAGAGAAGCTTTTCTAAATATAAGCCCTCGTATGTTCCCAAATGTTGCTAAAGGTTTCATAAAAAAGATACTGTTATTTTTAGAGTCTGATACTTTACCTGTATTTAAGAGTAAATTTGTAGTTAACCATACGATAAATAATAATAAATAGAGTCTAATGGTCGCCATTTTGAACGCTTGATATAAAATATTGCTAGTTTCATATCCATAATTTTTTTTCCCCTCCATAATTTGAACTAGTACATAACATTTATGATATTGAAAAATAAACGCATATATTATGATCTTGATGATTATTTCAATCAATTCTGATTTCTCAAAACGCCATAGGTGACTTGATAAATGATAAATTTCTGTTTGCAAGTTTGCAAGATGAAAATTTTTCATTTTATTGGAAAAGAAGAGATATCGATTGGAATGAATTTAGATAATCGATAGACAATTGAATTTTACATCTGTTGGTGACATAAAATACGGGGTGTCCCATTTAAGTTAGACAAGTTATTGCCGTTTAATGATTGTAATTATTTTACCTTCATTTTTACATACCAAGTCTAAGTTAGTCAATATTTTACAAGTGCGACATAAAGTTTGTTTCATTTAGTAGGCCTCATCATTAATTGGCTTAAAAACAAGAAAACACCAGTTGAGAGTTTAAGCGTTGAAACTGATACTACATTTTCACAAAATAAGAGATATTTCAAAAACCGTAAGGTTTAGGTGAATTAAACGTCAATGACCAACTTTGATACTTTTCGTGTTTTTGGCACACTCTGTACAACAGAAAATTATTTTTAAAATGTAGTTCTAATAGATCCCTATCCATCCTGAAGAAAAAACTTTTATAAAATCAAATACTTTAGCCATGACTATTCGTGTCGAATAATGTGAATAACCCTGTATATATATATATATATATATATATATATATATATATATATATATATATATATATATATATATATATATATCTATATATATATATATATATATATATATATATATATATATATAAATATATATATATATATATATATATATATATATATATATATATATATATATATATATATATATATATATATATATATATATATATATATATATATATATAAGCTGTTGCGATCTTAATAGATCTCATCAGTGCAGCTCATTTGACCCGGAATGAATTAACAAATATCTAACTGTTTCCCAATACAAATCGCGGTCGAACTACTATCTGGATAACAGCCCAGAGCACCCTCCACCAGAAATATTGGAAACCAACAATCCACCGCTTAGGTAGATAATGCAGAATCAAGTCGCGAGAATACTCACTTTCTGACATGAACATACACCACAGTTGCAGACTGAAAATTTTATGTCTGGAAGTATGTATTCTCGTGACGAGATTCGGCATTTTCTATCTAAGCGGTGAATTGTTGGTTTTCAATATCCTTGGTGGAGGTAGCTGTGGGTTGTTATCCAGATAGTAGTCCGACCGCAATTTAGGAAAAAATTAGGATCTAATAAGATCGAAACAGCTGTATGAAATTTTGAGTCGGGGTGACTTGACGTTTTCTTTAATTCGCCGTTGGATTGTGACTGTAGAATTCACTTCGCGAAATACGTATAACTAGCTCTCTTGAAAAGTTGTTTGATAATTTTTTAAATTATTGAAGAATTTTCCTTGTTCACTTTATGTAATATAAAAACTTATATTTTGTGGTTTATGAGCATTCGCGCACTTTCACAGCCTCTCTAGAGTAAGATAGAGCCTTGAAATTTCGTACTTGAATTAAGTTGATGTATGGAAGTGTTTTTAACTGGTTTTAACTAATTTTTTTCTTCAGTCTCCACTTAAACGTAGAAAGTTCTACGTGAAGGTTTAACTCACTTTCATAGCATCGACACTTAGCAGGTTGAAAATTTAAATATAATAATGATAAGATGGAGGAAAAAAGCCGATCTGATATTAAAGCTCTGCAACTCACCCGTTTTTTTTCCAGATGTGTCAATAGACTTTGTTCAAATATCAAAAAGTGCTTTATCCGTTACCATTATTCTGAAATAGTATCTCCATCTCTCATAATCAGAGTTAACAAACTGAAAACAATATAAACATCGTTCTCACACGTTACTAAATTACTGTGACCGATATCTCCTGATCTACCACATCTCGAGATAAGTTATTCCTTTGTTCAACAGCGAAATTGATGATTTCAACGAACACTTACCGCTCGATCTGCAGAAATAATGAATTTTCATTTTTAGTTGTAAAATTGTGGGTTAGTTTCAGCGTACACATCACTCATGAACAGCATCTCATTTCAAAATTGATTGAATTACTGTTGCAAAACTGAACGTTTTACTCAATTTCAAAATATTTCAACATACTTTACGCCCACAAGACTCAGGTAAAATATTTATATGTAAATATAATTTGATGAATGTAATATTGTTAAAATTATTAATGAAAATATGTTCCTTTTCGAAACGTTTTGATGAACAATTTTTCCCCGAAAATGACTATTGCATTGCTTCGGTGCAGGAGTACTTTTTCATCCTTTATCGACCTCCTGCTCCACAATTATTTCACAAGATAATAAGATCCGCAAGTTTATAAATTTCCTAGGAAATTTATAAACGTTCGTAGGATTCTGAACGAGAAATAAATTGTATTATTTTACGCCCACATTTTCGCAAATTGATAAACTTACCGAACTCACGCGTAAAATAATAAGTAAGCAATAACCAAATGCTATGTGCGCTCTGATTGGTTGAATAAGTCACATGTTCCTTCTCCTTCCTCTCCACCACCATTTTTCGCCACGGAACATAAACAAACCGGTTGCTGGTGTGTTTCTGTAAAGATTTTAATGTGTAACTGTGTTGGAATTGTGACAATAGTTTTATTTTGCTAAGGTTACTAAACTAGACCCATAATGAGCGACCCAGAACCTCTTCAATATCGTAGAACACGATTTCTGTTGTTTTATTTTGGTAGAGTGAAGTAGGGGTCATTAGCATATTATGTTAAAAAGTAACCTTGTATGAAAGGTACTTACCTAGTTTCAAAGTAAAAATGCTGTTAGGTACATAATCGAAACTGATGAATTTACAGTTTGGCAAGTTTGATTGTACCTAAGGGTATTTACAGAGTGGAGCCGGGATGTACCCTGGTAGCCGAGATGGTAGCTTACTCGCTTACTACCCAGCAAGCACATAACATAACTGGGCAGTTTTGCGATGTTCTATTTTGATAACAAAGAAACATTCATTTGTAATGCAGCTTTGATATCACTTGCACGTAACTGCAGTACATGGAATGTCACATGTATGTCATTATTTAACATTTGTTTGTAATATACCTGTGATATACAGAGCATGTGGAAACGTTATATTTTGTTTAACATTCTAACCTGATGTACACACAATGTATTTTTGTGAAGTTTCTACAACAGAAACAAAATATGTTGGATTGATGTGCTTTTAAAAGACAATGATGCCTTTTTCGTATGCTTTAAAAGTTTCCAATAGATGTGCGCCGAACGTACGCCGGGAACCGTGCTTGAACGTACCTTGAATATATTTCCAGATTCTTCCATACAGAGGACGCTGTTGCTTTTATTGTAATGTTGATAGTTTAGTTTCATAGGTATGTAATTTTTTGCGGGAAACAAAGTAGTCGTTTATTTTTCGGCAGAAATTGTATACAAACTTGACTAACAGTAAGCTAGAAATAGCAGCAAATAAGGTGGGAAGTGATCAACAGTGAATTGTTTTAAGGTATGTAAACATTTGTCTCAGAGATAAAAACATAACCTCAGACATAAAATTGTGAGAAGTTAAGAGAATGAATGTTTATTATCATTGTCAAAAAACTCAGAATTACCAAACACTTCACACAATAGCCCCGATGAGGCTGTGGATAATTCAGTACTCACTGAAAAAACCTCACCTGCCGATGAGGGCAAAACTGAATTATATATTTTTATTTTTAAGGAAAAAAAAAAGATGTGTGATAAAGGTGAATTGAGAAAAATAATTTTTTTTTCTGTTTAGGTGTAGTGCATCAAAAATCAAAATGCACCAGAGAAGAGTTTGAGGTGTTGAGTGAGTGGCTTCGTCACTCAAAGCAGCGGCGAATGAGAGAGGAAAAAAATACCTAATATATAGACTCATATATGTTTTGAATGCTTCGTATATATATATATATATATATATATATATATATATATATATATATATATATATATATATATATATATATATATATATATATATATAAGAATCTCCAAATAAATCACGTGGTGTTTTATTGGTATGACTTCCAGCTGATATTACATATACATGATATGCGATTTTTGAGATTTAATGTGATGAAATTTTTTGTTCCTTTTTTAAGACCCGTTTTCCTCAAAGTTTATTTTTTGGTTGTTTTGAAAATCTAGGAGAAAGGAAAATAGTCTTACAAAAAAAACATCTCACTATATCTCAAAAATCAATCTTGTGCGTCATTATTTTTTAAATACTGGATCGTAACGAAACAAAAAGGTATAATATAAATATTACAACAATATTGCAAAGTAACTTTGAGAGGACATTCTATAGTAAGGATCACTCGTTTCACTTGATAACGTAGTAGCTACATTGCACCGATCCATGAAAAAAAACTTACTTCTCTTTGTTACATCACAAAAAAGTTATGAGGCGATATTACTGATATGTAGTGTGAACGTTCTGTGTTGCGGAAATTTGGCGGTTGCAGGGAGCTCCCACGAACATTTAAAGTACATTACATGGGACGTTCAATGTCTCTGTGTATCGTTATGTTACAGACAGGTAATGTTTTTGTGCTTGCTGGGTAGATGAGTACCTGGCAGAATAAAAGGGGGCACACGCTGACGCTCTGCGCTTTCTAGCAAGTCCAGCTTCAGTTGCTTGTTGTCATTCAATATGTGGCAGACGGGACTGGCGTAATAAAAAGGCGGTTGCAAAATGCGCAGGCGCTAGCCGTTCCACATAGCTTTAAGCTATGTAAACAATCGGGGTAGCAATTATATTTCTATCCATCCAGGATCCCTGCGCCCATCGAGGTAACCAGCCAGGCTCCACTGTGCACGGATACGTTGCCAACTATGGAAAGATTGTTACATCGCAGTAAGCGAGTAAGCTACCATCCCGGCTACCAGCGTACATCCCGGCTCCACTCTGTAAATACCCTAAGTCTATGGACACAAGCATTGCCACTGTCAACATCGAACTATCAGAGAGCAGTGTGTTATTTGCCGTATTGTAAAGAAGCGTAAAATCGAAAGCTCTTCTGTGATTGGTAGAATCGTTTATAATCTTACGAATGGATATCCGTAAGTTCATAAGTTTACCACGAGACGTCGCATATTGATAAATTTGCGAAAATAAGGGCGTAAAATAATACAATTTATCTCTCGTTTAGAATCCTACGAAGGGTTATAAACTTCCTAGGAAATTCATAAACTTGTGCGGATCTTGTTATTTTCCGGTGATGCACACACACACACACAGACATATATATATATATATATATATATATATATATATATATATATATATATATATATATATATATATATATATATATATATATATATAATAATAATAAGTTCTTCATTTCCAACAGGTATAAAACCCAATTACAGAAAATAATTAAAGTATAGCTAAATAGAAAAGAAATCAAACCACAGCGCCAGAGACAAAAAGAGAAAACTAATATGAACAAAATGAAACAAAACAAAATTAATGCAAAAGTAATATCAACCAGTATCCCGAAAGCTGAAACTAAACCTAATACAAAAAAAAAAGCTTATTTATTATTTAAATCAGTAGCAAGAACAATAACAAGAGAAAAGAAAATTACATAGTAAAAAATATAATAATTAAATAATTTGAGATGTAACGGAAACACTACTTAGCTTAACTTAATAGGGGATCGGACAATAATCAGATTAATATCTAAAATGTATTTAGATAAAATAAATATACTGTTTTATGATTATTTATCGAATAATAATTCAATATAAGGCCTCTAAATATTTTTAAATGAAGAAATAAAATGTTGTTATTTACAATATTTTGAATCCGTATTGAAACACCAATCACAGCGCGTGACGTCATCTGTGTTCGACCATTGACTGCACGGGTACTAACTACTTAGTTCACCCAGTTATTTCCATAATTTTGTTGAAATTCTAAAAGTTGCTGAAAGATTACTGCTAAATTAGGATACAGTAATCGATTTAAAAACTGCCACGTGGTGTTTCTCCAGTTTTTCATAATGGAAACAGGATTTACGAAAGCCGACAATCGAAATCTTCCTAGAGTGGATATGTTTATGATTTGCAATTTCTTTGCAAGTAATTCAACTTTTGTGACGCTGAATTCCGAAATGTGAAAACTTCTGTGTAAGTATTAAAACTATACTACTATAATATATTATTTACCACCTTGACACTTGAAAAAATACTATTGAAAAACAAACCAAATATAACCTTAAAAGTATAAACTTCAAAGAATATTACATCTTTTTTGGCACGTCTGAGGAAAAATGTAGTTTACTTTCACTTTTTTTCAGATCAGCAAGACAATCATACGACGACGATGCTATAGGATATGTACAACTTCGGCGTGATTCCGAGTTATGTACTATTAAATGCAAGGTGTGTCCAGAACACAAAGTTCATTCAAAATCGTATGCAGCGACTATGATATTAGATGAAAAAGCAGGTAAAGTCGTAAGCGTCCAGTGTCATGATTGTGCTGCATCTACAGGCGGTTGCAAACATTCAGTAGCTTTCCTGATGTGGGTACACAGAAGAAGCGAAGAACCATCATGTACAGAAATTCAGTGTTACTGGAAGAAATCAAAACTGGCTCAAGTTGGTATCAATATTAAATACATGACTACCAAAGATCTGTCCACTGTTAAAATACAACAAGCTATGCGGACTGCATCGCAAAGTGATTTTCTGTCACAATTTCTCCAAGAAGCATCAAACCGAGGTGTAACTAACTGTGGGTTATTCAACTACAATAATAATAGAACAAATGAGATTGAGAAGTTTTCACTACATTATTTAATTTTAGAAAATTGTGATGAAAGTGACTGTGGTTCATTTTTGAACAAAATATCCAAGTATTTTTCAGAAGAAAATATTAAAATTATTGAAGGGAATACTCGGGCACAACATAAAAGCAGGTTGTTACTTTCCTGGCTGGTACACCTGATGGTATTTGTGACAGTGAGATTTGCATTGAAATGAAATGCCCCTCT
The DNA here is from genome assembly GCA_030704885.1 of Cynegetis impunctata. Classification (NCBI taxonomy): domain Eukaryota; kingdom Metazoa; phylum Arthropoda; class Insecta; order Coleoptera; family Coccinellidae; genus Cynegetis; species Cynegetis impunctata. Next base: position 271,613 of record JARQZK010004368.1, read on the forward strand.
AGTGAAAAAACTTATAAACATTATATTAAATGGAAAAGTTACGCAAAAACACATGGCTCAATTGCAAGTCCAAATGTATGTAACAAATTTGAAAATAACTTATTTTTGTGTTGCGGACTATAATTTTGAAGACACAAATAATGTGGAAGTACTGTTAGTTAGATATGATGAAAATTTGATTACTGATTACTTTTCCAGTGTGTACAAATTTTGGGAGGAAAATATATATCGAATATTATACAACAGCACGAAATAAAATACATTATGGCTTCATATACTTTGTTTTATTTATTAATCTTGATTAATTGAATGCATTACAATTACATAAAAAATATTATAATAATAATAATGTAGACTTTATTTTAGGAATCCTAATATACAATATATAGTTATAAATATATAAATGATTTATACAAACAAATAATTTCACAGTACGTCATGCCTTACAACTTGATATATTCTAATAATAACCTTCCAAACACTTTTAAGGAACTCTATCAGGTATCTTATTAAAGCTAGCTAGACCTTTAAAGAACAACGAATTCATTCCGCTCTTGTAATTTGTTCGTGATATATAAAATGTATTACATGTTGTTGTGTTATGTGAATAAAAATCACCATTTCGTACTTAATATCTGCTAAGATAGGCTGGTTGTATCCCACTCATAATTTTGTAAATAAAAATCATGCTCAAATAATACAGTCTCTTATGTACCAGCTGTCACATAGGGTATTTAACATAAACTCAATAGGGGTATATCGGTTGCATTTAAAAATAATTCTCATACCTCGATTTTGTTATTTCTGCATTTGTCCTATTTGATTTCGGCCAAATAGATACATCAATGTGGCACAGTAGTCAAAGTGTGGCCTTATTATACAATTGTAAAATGTTAATCTAGCAAAGGTTGATAAAGATTTTGAAATTCTAGAGAAAAAATGCATTTTTTTTACATATCTTTCTAATAGTATATTCTTCATTCTTATTCAAAGGTAACTGATGGTCTATAATAAATCCTAAGTATTTAATTTCATTTACAATTGCGAGTTGGCTATTAAATATGCTGATATCAACAGAATAGAAAAAATGCAATACTAAACAAACTTATTTCTAAAAAAATTTCCATGCGTACCGAATAGATTGTGGGCTAAGCTAGAACTAGATTAGTATACAATGGGGTCCTGTAAATTTATAAGAGCACACGCTATAATGACACATTCATCTAGCACATTAACCAACTTTGTGTTTAACAGAGAATGTGGTTTCAACATAGAGAATTCCTGTATTCTTTGAATAACCCTCTCAATGTGGATCCTTAAGCTTGCAATCTGCTTAGTTTGATGAGCCTCTTTCTTGCTTAATTTAGCCTCTTGAATCACACTTGGGGGTCTCAATAGATGACATTTTTTTTTGGATTAATAGTTGTTCAATATGTTTAAAACCACGGTCGGCTAAAACACAACCTCTAGGCTCTAGTTGGTCAAGATATTCACAGTTTTCCACAAGTAAAGTGTCACTTATCCGTCCTCCATATCCTGATGATATATAATTCACCAAACCATTTGGTGTACTTGATATTAAGTATTTGATTGTATTCCCTTTCTTATATTCAGACTATCCTAATGCCTGATGTACTGAATTAGAAGGCTTTTCAATTTCAAAACAGTTTATGATGCAGTTGTGTTTATTGTAGCGATGCCTAAATGCGATTGGAAGGAATGTATTAATTATTTTATCTAGTTTCACAATGAAGGATTTAAGAACATCAGAAATCATTGGAATACATTTTTCAAATATTTTGCCAGCATATGATGTAGATATTCCAAACTGATCAGAAAGTTCTGAGAATGTTGTATTCATTCTTATTTTTTTAAACTGATTAATATGTTCTTAATAGGTATGTTGGTATTTTTTGCAATTAAATTTAATAAAAAGTAACAGTTATTAGGTATTCCAATATACAATCGTGGTTTGGCATTAATTTTTTTACAAATACTGTCTATGGCCTGCTTTGCTTCTCTATTCTTTTCTAATATAGCTTCCTCTTCATTTGAGCTACTGGTTTCGGACAGTGATTTCAACTGTAACAATTCAACGGAAGGTGATGATTGTTGAAATATTGAATGGCTGCATAGTGATGTGTCACTATCAGATCTATCCACAAGTAATTTTTTGTGGATTTTGGAAGTACTTGGCATAGCTAGCTTTATATGTTCTACTTTGAAGGGTGATGTTGATACAGTTGTACATGTACATGTTTTGGATGGTGATGTTGCAATACTATGGGATTTGAATTTTGTTTTCGTTGACTTACTTCTGAAGTATGTACTCTTCACAAAAACTTGAACTCCTTTATCTTGATTTTTTGGCTGATGTTCGACTACGACTTCTACAGGTGAACCTAAAACAAAGATAAAGGTAATTATTGTTAATCTGTCTAAATCTTGAAGCGAGTAAATTACACACTCGCAGACAGAAATAGATATATTTTGGTCTGATAAGTACTTACTAGCAGGCAAAGTTGTATTTACTTCTTGGGCATCACTCGCCAATTTACTGTCTTCGAGAGCTTCCTATACTGAAGCCAATCTTATTTTATTTGGAGTAGTTTTTGATGTGTTCGTGCATTGAGGTACTGCACACCAACGATATTTTTTTCGTTCCATAACAACAAATCAAGATAGTACTCCACGAAACGAAAATTCTCACGAACTTATGCTTATGAGCTTTCAGCTTATGAGTTATTAAAACACAAATGACGTCACGCGCTCTCAGACGACATAAAGTGGCGTTTTGGCGAAATTTTTAAACAAACAATATTAAAACATGATTTTGATTACCTAAAAGGCTATAAATGAATAAAATTTCATTTTTTATGGGAATAAGTATCCATAAAGATTAATTCAAAACACTTTCTGAAAATTTGTCCGATCCCCTATTCAATTCAATACAATCAGATTCAAATTCAACTTAAGTACATAACTCCTAACAATAGCTGCAAGTTAATCAAATTGAACGTCACATTCACTCGCAACTGAATTGAATGTATGCCCCATGTACCAAATGGGAGATTGCATTAACAAGTTCGTCCTTGGAGTCTCTAGGTGGAATAGTTCCATATCACGGGAAGCTTGCCTCGGAACACGAAATTTCAGAGCAGACAAGAGTGAAGGGCAGTCAATACTGTTGTGCAGTAATTTATATAGAAATTTGAGACATAATATTTCTCTCCTACCCTGCAATGAAACTACATTGAATCGACTCAACAATGCTTCATGACTAACTCCTCTCGGTGGATAAACTTTATCCTCCCTCCAAACCAAGAACTCCAAGAACCTTCTCTGAACAGCCTCAAGATGGTATTGATGGCAAAAATAAATAGGATGCCAAATCATGCTACCATATTCCAACTTGCTACGTATAAGAGAATGAAAAAGACTTATAAAAGTTGAAGAGTTCTTGAAATACTTGCCATTGCGAATAATGAAACAATACATTCTCGAGGCAGATGAAACAAGCTGGAAGACGTGTGGAATAAAGGAGAATTCCTGATCAAACACCACACCAAGATCCCTCACCCTATCGAGACTAGAAAGTACCCGACCACCGACGGAATAATCAGACCTCAATATATCCACTTTCCTAGTGAAAGTCACAACTTTACACTTTGACACATTCAAACTCAAAAAATTATCTTCACACCAACCGACAACATAATCTAATGCGAGCTGAAGTCGAGCACAGTCGTCAGGTGCACGAATCTGATAGTATAACTTCAAATCTTCCGCAAACATCAAATGTGGTGATTCAATATTATCCATTATATCATTCACAAACAGAATAAATAACAGAGGCCCAAGATTCGATCTCTGAGGTATCCCAGAGGTTGGTATAAACTCAGACGACCTTATACCCTACAACCGCACAAACTGACGACGGTCAATCAGGTAAGAATGAAACAGTTTAACAAGGCCATCGGAAAAACCAAATTTGTTGCGCAATTTCAATAAGAGGAGCTCATGATCAATCTTGTCAAAGGCCTTCTGAAAGTCTGTGTAAATCACATCGACCTGACAGCGCAGTCGAGTACCTCGAATACATATAGAGAAAATATTACTAAATTGCTTGTACAAGATCTCTTTGACATGAATCCATGCTGCTCAATCTTGATATGGTTCCTGACGGATGGATAAATAACATTATATATAACAATTTCAAAAACCTTAGAATATATATATATATATATATATATATATATATATATATATATATATATATATATATATTATATATAATATATATATATATATATATATATATATATATATATATATATATATATATATATATATATATATATAATAATTTAAAATTATTGTAAATTTCAGCCTAAATTCTCAATCAGAATCTCTTGCGATTTAGTCAATAAAATTGAAAATATTCAATTGCCACTTAATTCTAATTTGATGTCCTGGGATGCAGTTAATCAGTATACCAGCCAAGGTTCCTTTAACTCTAATAGAAAAGTTTCTTGATAATAATCTTATTAATTCTTTCATAAAATCAGATTTATCGTCGCTTTCGGAATTATGTCTGGAACAGAATTATTCTAGTTTCAATGATAAGATTTACAGCAGTACTGAAGGCTTAATTATGGAAAACCCTTTTGAGCCCTTTGTTGGCTGAAGTATTCATGGATAATTTGAAACAGTTAATTCGTAATCATCCTGTTAGTCGTTAATTCTTTTATTGGTTTAGATATGTGGATGATATTATTTGTTGTTTCACTGGTACTCTTAGGCAACTTGACTGCTTTCAAACATTCATTAACACTTTACAGTTACACCCTTATATGAAATTCACTTTAGATAACTCAATTAACTATTTGGCTTTGAAAATAACAAAAGTAGATAACAGACATAATTTTTCAATTTTTCGCAAACCATCACAGACTGATAGCGTCATACATAGTACTTCCCTACATCCATTCCAACACAAAATGGCAGCTTTCAATAGTATGGTACATCGTTTAGTAAATATTCCACTTTCAAGCCAGGTGTTCCCCCTTACTAAAAATAATATCGAATATAACAACCTCTCTTTCATCGGAAATTCAAGTAGAAAACTTAAATCTCTCTTATCTAAGCACAACATTAACTGCTTATCGTACCAGTTATAATTTAGGAAATCATATAAAAAATAATAAATCCAAAGTTCATAAAGATAATAAATCAGGAGTTTATGAAATTAGTTGTGGTGATTGTGATTGTGATAAGTTTTACATTGGTAGAACTATCAGAAGTTTCCAAACTAGAATTTCAGAACCCAAAAGTAGCTTTGTTAATCAAAAGTCGGATTCACATTATGCAAACCATTCAATTCAAGAAAATCACACAGTCAATTTTGATTTTAAAATATTAAATGCTGAAAGTAAGGGAATTAAACTTAATTTCTTAGAATCATTACAGATAAATAAATTTGTAACCATCCTTCTATTTACCCTTTCTACACAATTTGTCATCTCCTTATTTCTTGTTTTCGATATAACGGAGAAACATAGTTAGTTTGCCTTTAGCACTGAAGAAGGTGAAGTTTCACCGAAACGTGCGTCATGCGCTATTTCATTTAATAAATGTGTAAATTGTTATTATGAACCATTGTTTTAATATGTTTATTAATTTACACCATGTATCGGCCCAATCAATCAAAAAAATACATATATTTATAAATCTTAAAAAAAAAGACTGCAATCTAATAGAATATGTAATTAGAAAAGCGAATGATCGATACTTCTATGTATTGATACACGTACTTCACAAAGAGGCGCCTCTTGTAACCCGCCGCCTTGTGATCTGCAGAAATCACGTATACCCACGTACCACGGCAGGTACCGTCAGTCTGGTAACAAGTTCTAGCAATTTGTGGCCGGAAAAAAGTTTTTTCCAGAGTGCGGTATAATTTTGCTGAGCATTCGGTAGCACCAGGCGAAATAATTGATTAGGTCGATACGATTCCAACGTTGCTGAACAAGAAATCATTTGTTAGGTCGTAGGGGGCTTTGGGAATGATATACTCAAGTTTAATTGTACGAAATAAAGCGATTAATCAAAATTCAATATATAAAGGCCAGGATTTAGAGTAACAGGCTTGGTGAATCTCAAAAAAAACTCGATTTCATTAAAAAGTTGACGTTCCGCCACGACATTCGTGGCTTTTTCAAAACTTAAAAAAAAAAAGTTTTGAAAAAGCCACGAATGTCGTGGCGAAACGTCAACTTTCCAATAAAATCGAGTTTTTTTGAGATTCACCAAGCCTGTTATTGCTTATAATTATCAAAAAGTTATTTATATATATATATATATATATATATATATATATATATATATATATATATATATATATATATATATATAATATTTATATGTGTGTGAGAACCAGCACAGGCTACATTTATATTATAATTGAGGTTACAAAAATGAAGGAGTACTGTCTAGAAATCGACTAGTGCCTCATCAATTAATATATTTATAAATAAAAAAAAAAACAGTTATCAGCTGAAAATAGCAATAAATAACAAAAAGCATAAGATTTCACAGTTGACACGAATATTATCAACTATTAACATATATTTAATGATGACATATATGTAAAGACAAAGGCAACTAACACCACACACCTCACAGAAAGATCATATTATCTCTTGCTAGTAGTGTTCACAATTCAACAAAATGTTTATCAAATATTTTTCCAAATTTTTAAAAGAAGAAATAGCTGAATTAATTTGAGTTTATTTTATATAAACGATCGTGAAGATGTCTCTATATTGAATCTCTGATTGCACAACTCATGTTAGAAATGTTTAAACTGAGTCATAAATACATTAATAATACATTGATATATTAATATTTATATGTTTATAATACATTAATATATAAATGTTTCTGCTTAGTCATTAATGCACATTCAAAAGTAGTATATTATCTTTATTTTCTCTGTGGTTTCTTTTTTCTGTTTCTTTATCAGCTGAATAAACCTCAAATCATGCGTACAGCGTACAATAAATCAAACCTGAGAGAAAACTAATCAGTTCTGCAAATATACGTATTCAAAATATCTCATTGAAGTTCTGCATCTCGAGAAAAGTACTAACGGTGAGGAATTGGTTCTCTTGAGAGCATTAATGACATTTCGACCACAAAATCATGATTGAAAGACTCCCAGCGATCATTTTATATGTTTGAATGAATCCAATAAGCACGATCTCTGTCTAATTATTACATAAACTAATAGCGAACCTATTACAGCAATTCATTCTCTATATCGATTTCGATGGTGGTCCGCCATAAACTGTTGTATATACAGTTTGTTTGCATTGAATTATGATAGAACACAGTTTTATGGAAAAATGCAGAGTATTTTACTTTCGCAGAATTTTGAAATATATATATATATATATATATATATATATATATATATATATATATATATATATATATATATATCAATTAAGAATCACTTCACAATAGGAAAAATTTTGTTTTGAAGATTTGTATCAAAAATGTATACTTATTTTACTTCAATATAATGAAAAGGTTTCACATTATGTTTTGTTCTCATTTCTAATGAACTCAACTTACGATACCATATTGAATTTCATCATGTATATGGTACCAAAGAGATCATTAAACAATTCTGACTTTTTCACAAATTGATTTAGAAGTATAGGACTCGAAGTTGATTTGAAAATTACTTGCGAGGAGTGAGTGTTGAAAAGGGATGTATATTCAGGGCTATTCCCTTTGGAGAAATGTCTTACAGTGGCTCTATATATATATATATATATATATATATATATATATATATATATATATATATATATATATATATATATATATATATATATATATATATATATATATATATATATATATATATATATATATATATATATATATATATATATATATATATATATACCTATATATACCTATATATACATATATACAACTCAGTTCCTGCGATGGACAGTGTTCAGTATTTTTAAGGTTTTGATATTTAGCCTTCGCTTGCGAAGCTATTTTTAGCAAGTTTTTACTTTGAAAACCTGATTATTAGAATGGATGCGATTAGCAAAGTTGGACCTAGGACCAAGATAGTTTTTTTTTTCATGACTTTTTATGATGTTTGTCACCAAAAACACAATTTCATATATCTATATATATATATATATATATATATATATATATATATATATATATATATATATATATATATATATATATATATATATATATATATATAATATTATATATATATATATATATATATATATATATATATATATATATATATATATATATATATATATATATAAATATATATATATATATATATAAATATATATATATATATATATATATATATATATATATATATATATATATGTTCGTATGTACGAGTATGTATGTGCTTATGTATTTTAGCGTTGTTTACACGATAACGGACGCAATTTTGGAGCAATACGGTTGAAAATTGCTCTTACAACTTAACTAACATATATATATATATATATATATATATATATATATATATATATATATATATATATATGTATATATATATATATATATATATATATATATATATATATACAAGGGCGCACCCAGGATTGAGTTTCGGGGGGGGGGCTTAATCAAAATTTACCTCCCTAAATTTAAATAGAAAACGCACATACCGTATCCGGTAAATCATAATAGATCTTATGGTTAACCGATAGTGACCAGTGGGCTCATTATATAGTAACAATTATTATCTTAGTAATCTCAATTCTTTTGTTACTACAATAAATCTCGGGAGGAGCTGCAGCCTCATGGATCCCCCCCTGGGTGCGCCACTGTATATATATATATATATATATATATATATATATATATATATATATATATATATATATATATATATATATATATATATATATATATATATATATATATATATATATATATATATATATATGTATATATTTACATACCTATATATATATATAGGCCAGTAAAAGTTTCAGAATATTTTCAAAACTAGCATCAATCCGTTCAATGTATATATATATATATATATATATATATATATATATATATATATATATATATATATATATATATATATATATATATACATTGAACGGATTGATGCTAGTTTTGAAAATATTCTGAAACTTTTACTGGCTTAATAGGTAGAATAAACATAGAGATATTACAGATAGAGGCGACAAGCCATAGGCCGCTCTGTAAGTGGCAACATTAGTCTAGTAACTCAGTGGAAGCGAAAGAGAGAGACGATCGCAGGGTTTTTCTGTCCTTGTCTACGCATACCACGCGTATTATTATTAGAGAGAGGCAGTCTAACCTTCAGATTCTCTCTCTCCCTCACCCAAGCTAACAAGTTTCAGGCTGGCTTGTCGCCTCTATCTGTAATATCTCTATGAGAATAAAACTTGTTTATGATTTTGTATATCAATAGTTGCTTCTATCTTAACATTCAGTCCTCTCTTTAAGAACTTAATCTCATTTTTAGAATATTTTCTACTACTTTATGAAAACGATGTCAAACTATCAACTGAGGAAATAATATTGACATAGTATATCGAAATGTCTGACGAAAACTAATCTTTGACTAAAACTAACGAAACTTGGACTGAAACCAAAAGTCGTACTTTCATTGGTATCAAATCGACATTTGATTTTTAATATTAAGTATTCTTCTGAACTGATCTGAAAGTCCTTAATTTCTTGATTTCTAATAAAATTGAATTTGACTTTGAAACTCTTCATATCTAACCTCGATAAATAATTCACTGCCTGTACGCATAAATACCGATTTCATCTGGCCAGTTTTTCCGAACACGCTGTACGTGAAACGGGCAGTCGGATGAGCGAAAAACTTATCTAGACCACGAAGAGGCCGTTTCTCATGGCCGGCCAAGATCGAATCGAACTATATTAATGAATAATGATGCACGACCGATTCCAACATACACAATCATTAGTAACAAATAGCAACAATAATAATAACAACCGCAATGATATATGTCGATGCTAAGATTGTGATCATCTAGGCGTGCAATAGAAAGATCGCCGCAACCTCCCAGTTCTATGGTCTTATCTCTTCTTCTGTACGTTCGGGTCTAGTTATGAGTTTGACGGGATTTTTAAAATGCTTTTTAAGTATGTTCGAGATGATGCTCATGATCATAGATGGTGTTGATAGATCTGTAGGGCCAGCGTTTAGAGTATTTCGTGTTCAAGGCTTCAAGAATTCAGTCAAGATGGTATGATAGTAAAGAAAATGATTAATTGAGTCGTTCATGATATTCAAGTGGACGAGTATCAATATTTATCATGTTAATCAAATACGAAATACATATTATATTCCAGCTAACCCCATTGACCCACAATCGTCATTTTACACATAGATTCCCAGAGAGGTTCATTATAATATGAATATATGAAAACAAAAGGGAAAAATTTTTTTCATTGGAAATTGTGTTCAATAATATTGTGAAATGAATTTAACTTTTTAAAAAGATAATAGATCTGACCACTGATATAAGACTGAATCGTACGTAATTAGTAACTAAAGATGGCCACAGCTGCAAGAAAATGGATGAAAAATGTAGTTCCTACTCTTTAATTATAAAATTTTCCAATATTCTATTTTTTACATGAGGGTAAAGTTTTTTGTGGTTTTCCTTACTATCTGATATTAGCAGACTTGGCTGATTATATTAGACTGAATAGCACTTACTAAGTAACTGAAGATGGCCACAGTCGCAGAAAATTGAATGAATGTTTTTCGATTATTCAAAAATTCTTAAATACCAAAGTATTTCCAATTCTTTAAAAGTTTTGAGAAAGACACGAAGTTCGTGACGAAGCGCTAACTATTCGAAAACGTCTTTTTACTGAGTCAAGTCGCTGTTATTGCTAAGAAAAGACAAGTAAATAGTAACAATAATTCAAATATACTCATGTATATATATATATATATATATATATATATATATATAAATATATATATATAGATATATATATATATATATATATATATATATATATATATATATATATATATATATATATATATATATATATATATATATATATATATATATATATTTATATATATATGTATATATATATATATATATATATATATATATAAATATCAATCATCAAATTTTTTAATGTACTGCCAGTGGCAGTTGGGGAACTACCACTTGATAAATTTAAAAAAAAGATGAAGCAGATTTTGATCTCCGGTGTGTTTTATTCAAGTGAGGAATACTTCGATTATTTCCGGCAAGAGATATATTGTTTGTTTTAATTTTTAGTAACTGGTACCTGTGTTCAAAAACGAAAATTGGATGAAAAGATAAATGTATATGTACTTGTGTGAAATGAAAGATAGAATATTTAATCTGTTACTGTCATGTGAATGTCTATATGTAGATTAATTTAATTTTGAATTTTGTATCTTGATGACGTGTGTATAGTGCAAATTATCCTGTATTCTTCTTAACATGAAATAAACTGAAGTAAACTAAACTAAACTATATATACAGGGTGATTTACGGTGAATGGCACATTAGACGTTTCTGGTGAACCATACAACGGATCACTTTCAAAATTCAATGCAGTGCATTATCGAACATTCTCTCCTCAACTAAAATATTTCTGGTAATGCGGTGTTGCCGCTTTTATTAGAAAGTAGTAGCATCTTTGATTTTTCAAATGGAACAGCCTGTATATAATATTATTCTTAGAATCTCCAACAACTTTTCAAAATATTTCCCTATTCCTATCTGTTGCCGTTTTCGAAATAAAAATTATAATCATTTCTCTTTCGTCGGAAATCAAGACCTACAAAACCTCTCATATCTCTGAGTTAAGAAATACTATGATATATAAATTTCGGTTGGAGTTTGTATATACTTAGGGCTTCCTACGCTTCAACCCAATCTCCGTTATTTCAATACAGGGTGGTAAAAAAATACAGTTATTTCGTTTGCCTGAAAAAGTGACTGTAAGTTGATTATTTCAAATGGAATACCCTGTATTTTATTAAAAATTTGGAAAGCTGCTAGAATTTCCTTTTTATCTATGCATATCATAATTATACCTAACTGGTCAAGTTTCGGACTTATGAGCACTCATTTGTGAAAATGTTCCTTGAACATGGTATCTCCATTCGGTATTTGATAAGCAGGTAATGATTACAATTTGATAGTAACGTTGTGACAATCTACTAATAATATCGACACTTTCATCACTTCAGAAGTTGGAAATACCTTCTAAAACGACGCAACAAAACTATTCAAATAAAGTTCTTATGAATTTTTTCATTATTTTTTGACAGTGTGTTGAATGAAATGTATCCGAATCTACCGCCAATAAATCTCAAGAAATTTATATGAATTCAGAACAATTTCAAAACGTTTGGATCAACTTTAAAAAAGCACCAAGTAACTTGATAGTGGAAATATTGATACAAATAATTATAAAAAAGGAAAACAATTATGTGAAATATTCCAAAACATGTTCGAATCGCTGGCCGTTCACTTATAAGCACTTCAAAGTAAGGGTGTTGACTGATTTTGTCGTGGCAGATCTGATTTCATTCGGATCCAAAGCTTCAAATGTTTGGGTAATCCTTTGTAACAATTCGTCTCGCGAACAAACGGCTATTTTGTTTAGTGTTTTTCTTTAAACATTCCCCGAAAAATAAAAATCTAACGGATTAAGATCGGGTGATCTCGCTGGCCAATTCCACGATCCCAAGCGCCTTATCCACCGATCGTCAAAAAGTCTTTACATTTCTGCGCTCTCTTCTCTCGAACAATGTGCAGGAGCTCTGTCTAGTTGGTACCAACAGTTTCGATATTCTTCGAGTGGCAGATGATCGACGAAGTTCTCTACAATATTTTCCGAAATATTCAGGTAGCTCAAATTGTTTTCCATTAACATGCAGAAAACATTAGAACTAAATGTTACTTGAAATCCGGCTTCTTTTGTGACGTGAGAATTTTCACTGCACCAAAAATGAAAATTTTTTCTATCGAAACACCCTTTCCTTGAAAAATTCGATTCATCAGTACAAATTATTTTATTTGCAAAAACTGGATCTTCTTGAGTGCGTACCAACATCATTTCACAAAATTCAACTCACTGTTGAGGGTCTTGTGGCTTCATTGCTTGAATTGTGGTAAATTTGTAATCATGCATGTTATGATTCTTTGAACAGATGAATATTTTATACCGAAATTTTCATCAGCACTTCTTATCAATAACACGAGAAATTCGTGAAAATATGCTAGGACATTAATTTTGTTGTCTTCAGAATTAACGGGTTGAGGTAAGTTTCTTGATGCTTTTTTAAAGTTGATAAAAACGTTTTGAAATTATTCTGATTTCGTATAAATTTCTTGAGATTCACTGGCGGTAGATTCGGATACATTTCATTCATCACACTGTCCAAAAATAATAAACAAATTCATAAGAACTTCCTTTGAGTAGTTTTGTTCCGTCGTTCTTGAAGGTATTAACAAGTTCTGAAATGAAGAAAATCTCGATTTTGTCACAACGTTTCTATCAAATAGTAATCCTGATATGCTTAGCAAATACCGAATGGGGATACAATGTACAAGGAACTTTTTCACAAATAAGTGGTCAAAAGTCCGAAACTTGAGTAGTTAGGTATAGGTATGATATACATAGATAAAAAGGAAATTCTAGCAGCTTTATACATAACATTCGGCCCGAGGGCCTATGGCCCGAGGGAAGAATGTTGCCCGATGGGCGGATAAATAACTATAGTTGGGTAGAGAATGTTCGATAATGCTCTACAATGAATTTTGAAAGTGATCCGTTGTATGGTTCACCAGAAACGTCTAATGTGCCATCCATCGTGAATCACCCTGTATATATATATATATATATATATATATATATATATATATAAAATATATATATATATGTTTATATATGTATATATATATATATATATATATATATATATATATATATATATAAATATAAATATATATATATATGTATATATATGTATATATATATATATATATATATATATATATATATATATATATATATATATATATATATATACATATATATATATATATATATATATATATATATATATATATATATATATATATATATATATGTATATATATGCATATATATATATATATATATATATATATATATATATATATATATATATATATATATATATATATATATATATATATATATATATATATATGTTCAGAAAGATTTCCGCGGTCGGAAGTATTTGAAAAACTTGGTTCACGGAATGAACCGCGTTGAAAAATCTCCACGTTTCGGCTCCTTTTGCGAAGCCATCTTCAGGAGAATTAGAAGGGAAATAATTCAGACTCGTGGCCTCAATCTGCCTACTCCACGAATCGAATTTAGGAGGAATCGGAAACAATACGATTGCGTGGTCTCAACCTGCCTACTCCACTAACCGTATTGCTTCCTGTCAACTCTGAAGTCTCAATCTGCCTACTCTTCAGAGTCAACTGACGGGCCGATCGTCGCGTGGCCGTATTTATAGGGGAGGGGGTGGGTACTCACGCTCATCAGTGCGGGATGCACTCTGATTGGGCGTTACATGGCGACCACTGAGAAGTGGTTTCCATGCTGATGGGAGTCTGTGACTGTCATCTCTGGTGTTCAAACAATTTGGACGTTTTTCTATTTCTACAGCTTCACGGATAATTCGGGATTTGAAGGATCGGACGGGACCAATACAAGAACTATTGCTCCCGTCCGATCCTTCAAATCCCGAATTATCCGTGAAGCTGTAGAAATAGAAAAACGTCCAAATTGTTTGAACACCAGAGATGACAGTCACAGACTCCCATCAGCATGGAAACCACTTCTCAGTGGTCGCCATGTAACGCCCAATCAGAGTGCATCCCGCACTGATGAGCGTGAGTACCCACCCCCCTCCCCTATAAATACGGCCACGCGACGATCGGCCCGTCAGTTGACTCTGAAGAGTAGGCAGATTGAGACTTCAGAGTTGACAGGAAGCACTACGGTTAGTGGAGTAGGCAGGTTGAGACCACGCTATCGTATTGTTTCCGATTCCTCCTAAATTCGATTCGTGGAGTAGGCAGATTGAGGCCACGAGTCTGAATTATTTCCCTTCTAATTCTCCTGAAGATGGCTTCGCAAAAGGAGCCGAAACGTCGAGATTTTTCAAATCTTTTACGCGGTTCATTCCGTGAAACAAGTTTTTCATATATATATATATATATATATATATATATATATATATATATATATATATATATATATATATATATATATATATATATATATATATATATATATATATATATATATACATATATATATATATATTATATATATATATATATATATATATATATATATATATATTATATATATATATATATATATATATATATATATATAATATATATATATATATATATATATATATATATTATATATATATATATATATATATATATATATATATATATATATATATATATATATATATATATATATATATATATATATATATATATATATATATATATTTATATATATATAATTCATACTAGCTTATTTATATAGACCATCATACTAATTCATTGAAATAGTGACAAATTGAGGCTACTTGACCTGAAACTATTGCTCTACAGAAGTTATCGTCACTTTAGAAATGCCTGACAAAATTTATTGAAATTCTATCAAGAAGTCTTTAGAAGGAACAAGTAATTCAAATTCAATACATCAATTGAATGACCATATGTATAATCCTCGTGACTAAATAGAACCTTCATATTCCTCAAAAATGATTTTCTCTCATTGGATAATTTCACCTCATTTTTCTCAAGACACCATATGATTATCTACAGAGCAAGAAAGGTAGACATATGTTCGCCGAAATAGAATTAGAGTATAATTATAACGTTATATTTTCGGTTAATAGTTAATTTGCCATGAAAAACAACTTGCCCATTCAACTTTAAAACTCAAAACTAAAATCAGTTTAGTTCCTTGAAAATAAGATATTTGAAAAATATCTGAGAAAGTGTCAAAGACAAGAATCTGAACCTTTCATCAGAAATAGTATAAAATCTTCATTCAACCTGTCGCCCGATACATTAAACAACATAATTAAAAAGGTAACTGTTCACTTACTGAGCGCCTACTCGAGATGTAAAACACGATAAACAAATCAAAATAGAGAAAACATTACAAAACCTCTTGAAGGAGTGCCGCGTTAACGAACACGCAAGTGTTAACACCACAATCCGGCCTCCCTCCCCGCTTGGTGAACACACATATAAATTTAATTAGATTCAAATGACTTGCGATTTCACTAATCATTTAACCAATCCGATTGTGAAAGATCCAATTATAAAATACAATGGAGAGATGTGTATGTGAGTTAGAATGTGGAAGGTTGGATGATCTTTCTTGATATTTGAATGATGCGAAGGATCATATATATCTCGAACTGGATTAGGTAACGCGTGCATGACTACACTGAAAATACATAAAAAAATAAATATAAGTGAGCTGGCTTCAAAGAGATGCAGAGATTTACTCTTCTATATGAAATCGATGGTCCTTGCATGAAGCAAGACAGATATTTTCAAATATCTGCTTTCTAAACTTCCCGGTGGTTTAGTGCGAACTTCTCTGTTTTCGAAAACACTACTAATCTGTCCCATGTGGCTCCTGCGTCTCTCAAATTTTCCCATGTCTTGGAAGAAATGGATACTGAAACTATTTTTTATAGTTTTTTTTCATCTAGATGAACCGAAATTGGTGCGCTTGGCCGCCTTCGAATCGGCCCTTTAGTCGGGTCGGGCTGACATTTGAAGAAAAAAAAAGGGTAGCTGCAATTTTATGACTGATTTGAGGGCGTAATATCATATTAAGTTCTATTTTATTAAATGCAACGATTTTCAAGTCTGGAAAATTGTTTATAACAACGTTTTTGTGCAAAAAAAGCGTATTTTTTCGATTATATTTCGGAAACTATAGGTTATGGAGAAAAGTGCTTCATAGGCCAAATAATTGTCATTGAAAAACCTTCCAAACTAGACCTGCTAAATAAAAATCGATTAATTTGTTTATAAGTTATAGCAAATTTAAGGCTAAAAAGGCGTTTTTTTTAAAATTATTGTAAACAAATAATTAAACATTTTATTGTTTCATTAAGGTCGCAAAAGTGTGAGTTTTCATGTACTTAAAAAGTGTGCGCAAGGTGGGCGATGTGCTATGAATAGTTGTTGCACAATTCTATTTGTTTATCCCGTTTTTGTAAAATGGACCCAATTTCAACCGTTTATTGTGGGAAAAGTTATCAACTTACAGACCTCTAGGAGGTCTCATTTTAAAGGTAATACAGTCTACTTGTAATCGCCAATCTCAGAAAGTTAATTTTTTTCTGGAATCTATTCAAAAATTAGCAATAAACAAATATTACATTTGGAACCGTTTTTTGTTTATAAATAAATACGATAATTTGCAAAGTATAAGGAATATGTGTTCACCAGTAGTACCATTGGAAAGCTGTTAAAAAAACACACTTTAAAAAAAAAGAAAGTTTCTACGACCTCTAGGAACCAAGATAGCTTTTTTTTTTTAAATCGTTACTCCGTTATTTATTAACATTTTGAGCTGAAATTTTCACATTTGGTAGGCGACATTTCCAACTTTATGATCCGACATTTTGCATAAACTTTCGTTGTTAATTATTTAGTTCCGAGAGCAATATATCAAGGTAACATTCTCTGCGCTTCACGAGAGCCGAGTGGTGGGGGTGAGAGAAAGTCGCAGCGCCTGAATTTCTCGCGCGCGATGCGGAGCTTCAAAATCGAGCGGACAAAAAAAATTCGCATTATCTCGGGTTCTAATTATCGTAGAACCGTCTTTTTTGTTTAATCTGGGGTAGCTCGACGAAAAAATAACAATGGCGCAATTTTCATATACTCAAAATGTATTCAAACTGCGGAAAAAAGTGTTGCTTAAATAATTCATTGATTTATCGCGGGTTTTTTTGCATTATTAATAATTCTGAAAATATTCTGTTATGCATGACTACAATATAGTATACTTTAAGTGAAAATATAGCTTCACTACAGCTTAATTGAACGATTAACAAGAATACAGTTTGTGTAAGGAATAATATTTATATACTTTTGACGACCGTACTTCTTATTTGATTTGGTCTGTGATGCTGCGTGAGAAATATGAAGCCGATCATCAAACTTCTTTTGCTTTTTTTTGAATGTGTGTTTTTTTAACAGCTTTCCAATGGTGCTACTGATGAACACATATTCCTTATACTTTGCAAATTATCGTATTTATTTATAAACAAAAAACGGTTCAAAATGTAACATTTGTTTATTGCTAATTTTTAAATAGTTTTCGAAAAAAAATTAATTTTCTGAGATTGGCGATTACAAGTAGACTGTATTACCTTTAAAATGAGATCTCCTAGAGGTCTGTAAGTTGATAACTTTTCCCACAATAAACGGTTGAAATTGGCTCCATTTTACAAAAACGGGATAAACAAATAGAATTGTGCAACAACTATTCATAGCACATCGCCCACCTTGCGCACACTTTTTAAGTACATGAAAACTCACACTTCTGCGACCTTAATGAAACAATAAAATGTTTAATTATTTGTTTATAATAATTTTAAAAAAAACGCCTTTTTAGCCTTAAATTTGCTATAACTTATAAACAAATTGATCGAATTTTATTTAGCAGGTCTAGTTTGGAAGGTTTTTCAATGACAATTATTTGGCCTATGAAGCACTTTTCTCCATAACCTATAGTTTTCGAAATATAATCGAAAAGTTGAAAAAAATACGCTTTTTTTGCACAAAAACGTTGTTATAAACAATTTTCCAGACTTGAAAATCGTTGCATTTCATAAAATAGAACTTAATATGATATTACGCCCTCAAATCAGTCATAAAATTGCAGCTACTCTTTTTTATCATTTTTTGATAATTTTCATGTCAGTCCGACTCGACTACTTGGGACAATTACTTTTATGTGTAATTTTCTAGGTTATTTTGTTAGTACACACCTCTGAGACTAGATTATATTATGTTCGGTTTCAAGGATTAGATGGAACGATGAGTACGATGAAACGAATGAGAATATCGGCATGACTTTTTTAGACGTATTGTCCCCGTTGAAGACTTCCTGGACCACAACTTTCGAAATTTTTTTGATGTCTGATAGATATCTATATACATCTATATATATATATATATATATATATATATATATATTATATATATACCATATATATATATATATATATATATATATATATATATATATATATATACATATATATATATATATATATATATATATATATATATATATATATATATATATATATATATATATATATATATATATATATATTGTTCAGAAAGATTTCCGCGGTCGGAAGTATTTGAAAAACTTGATTCTCGGGGAATCTCCTCTCTCCCCCATCATAGCCAACATTTTCATGGAACATTTCGAAACCCAAGCTCTCTCGTCATTCGACCTTAAACCATCATGCTGGCTACGTTATGTAGACGATGTCTATGCGATCTGGCCCCATGGCGGAGACTCGTTACTCCACTTCTTGAATCATTTGAATGGCATACATCCAAGTATCCAATTCACAATGGAAGTGGAAAGCGATGAGTCTCTGCCATTCCTCGATATCATGGTCAAAAAACTTCCATTCCAAGGCTTCTCCTATTCAGTTTATCGTAAACCCACCCATACAAACAGTTATCTGAACGCCCAGTCTCACCACCATCCCTCTCAACTTAACTAGTTAATACCCTAATCTACCGCTCCATTCGACTATCTGACGACGAACACCGTGAATCAGAACTCAATACTCTAAAACATATATTATTACAGAACGGTTAGAACACATATCAAATCAACAAGAACATGCGCAAACACACAAACATCACCCCACCTCTACCACCTTCCAATCCCACTGACCAAGAATCTACACCTCAATTATTCCTTCCTTACATCGAAGGAGTAACAGATTAGATTGCAAGATCTCTGAAAAACACAAACATCAAAACAATATTCACCACCCAACAAAAACTCTCCCATCTGGTCAGATCCGTCAAGGATAAAATTCCTAACGAAAATCACCGTGTTCATGAGATTCCCTGTTCCAATTGTCCTCGTTCTTATATAGGACAAACGAACCGACGAATTCAGGTCCGTGCCAAGGAACATTCACTTTCAGTAAGACACTCAGATATCACCAACGCCCTTTCCCAACATCACACCCAAACAGGCCACATTATCGATTTTCCCAATACAAGAACTATTGCTCCCGTCCGATCTTTCAAATCCCGAATTTTTCGTGAAGCTGTAGAAATAGAAAAACGTCCAAATTGTTTGAACACCAGAGATGACAGTCACAGACTCCCATCAGCATGGAAACCACTTCTCAGTGGTCGCCATGTCACACACAATCAGAGTGCATCCCGCACTGATGAGTGCATGAGTGAATACCCCATTGACGTCAATACTACGTCAATAACTACGTCAATGGAGTACCCCCCCCCTTCCCTATAAATACGGCCACGCGACGATCGGCCCGTCAGTTGACTCTGAAGAGTAGGCAGGTTGAGATTTCAGAGTTGACAGGAAGCAGTACGGTTGGGAGTAGGCAGGTTGAGACCACGCAATCGTATTGTTCCCGATTCCTCCTAATTCGATTCGTGGAGTAGGCAGATTGAGGCCACGTATCTGAATTATTTCCTTTCTAATTCTCCTGAAGATGGCTTCGCAAAAGGAGCCGAAACGTCGAGATTTTTCAAATCTTTCACGCGGTTCATTCCGCGTGAAATGAATTTCAATTGGACTTCGCACAACTTTATAATTTCAAATATTCTGACCAAAATTGAAAAAAAAAATCAAAAATGCAAAAAATTTCGAAAACCGTAAATATTTTCGAAATGAAGATCTATTTAAAGTATCTTTTATTTTCTATGTAGAAACCGAAAAGGCGACAAAAAATATAGGTTGCCATTTGAAAAAACATAGTTGATATTCGTCCAGAAGAAATTGAACACCCTGTGTGACCGACAATATTTTTATTTTGTCGAGCTCGAGCAATAAGGTAATATTATAGAAATGTAGATTTCTATCTGATTCCAAAATAGAGATATGGAACACCGCGCCACTGTTGCAGGACCCTGTATATATATATATATATATATATATATATATATATATATATATATATATATATATATATATATATATATATATAGAGAGAGAGAGAGATAGAGATATCTGAAATTGAGATTTTGATGCCAAGCATCATAAAAAGTCATGAAACGAAAAACTATCTTGGCGCTAGGTCCAACTTTGCTAATCGCACCCATTTTAATAAGCTGGTTTTCAAAGTGAAAACCTGCTAAAAAATGGTTGTCGAATTCTAGCGTAACGGGTGTAGGTACGTACCATCGGGTGAACAACATCGTATATGGTTTATATTGATTAACTATTCAACGAACTAATATCAAAAAAAAAGCTTCGGCAATAGTACTATTACGATTTTAGAGTCCGCCGCACTGCAAAGAGAATTGAATTACTTTTTAAATTAAAAAAACTAATCTTATATATGGTGTGATATAACATATAATAGCCACCCACTAAGTGTAGAATATAAAGGCATCCTGTGGATTTCATTTGACCGAACTAGTGCGGCACTCAAATTTCTTTCTTTAATATATGTAGAAGAATTGCTTACGTGTTGGGATAAATGAACCTTTGGTTTCATTCTGTAATCCCATACAGTAATTTATTGAATTAGACGGTACCCGTAAATTACTGGTTTTGGTAATTGAATATTGTATGTGAGGCATTAATATTGAACGAGTATAAATAAAAAGACCACTTTGGCTCTGAAAGAATACACTGAATAGAAAAATGAAGTTCACTTGATGGAATATAGCGGCGTCCTTAATTCTCTGAATATTACTACGAAACAAATTAGTAAAATTCGGTGAACATAAATACATCGAGGCCTACTAAATTCACACGCCCTCTTAGTATAGTAATGATTTTATGGCAAATTTAATAGGTAAGATTGGAGCGATGAAAATTTAATATTTTTATTCGTATTTTCTCAGAAAACAATTATATGTTCTGTAGCGCATATCAACAGTAAGGTGCAAAAGTGGTTTTGAAATCTATTTTGTACCACCTGTACCATAATCTTTGAGGCATTCTGAAATTCAGGTATACAGGGTGTTTCTGAATTGATGCGAAAGATTTCAATAGGTGATTCTACAGCAAAAAATAAGGGGGGTCTTTCATATAACTTTTTGTTCAACACCCTTTTCCCTCCAAGTTACAGCCCTTTAAAATTAGGTTAAAAAAATATTGTTTTTATTCAATACATCCACTTAGGAAAAAACTAGAGGAATGAAATTTTGCAGATAACTGCTGCTAATAAAATGGCAGTTTTTGAGTGTTTTTGTTACAGTAAAATGTTAGCACATGTAGCTGGGCTGAAAAAAACAATCCCTATAATATTTTGCATCAGAACTTTTTAATGCGCTTATACTTTCCTATTTAAAAAATATATTTGAAAAGACAGACTTAATCTGCAACTTTTTTGTATCTTGACTTTTCATCAGAAAGTTGTTAGTTTGATCACAAAAAAATGAAATAATGCTCAGACTCTTCCCATAAATTCACAGAGAGGTTATCATTTATTTGAAAAAAACAAGTAAGCTACTGTCAAATGAAGTCATATGACAAATAGTTTTATTGTCCTGATTTTTTCTAATTTCTAGACAGTTTTATAATGACTTCAAACATTTTTCACAACTAAATAAAACTTTATTGAAAGAATGGCATTTTTTTATTTAGTTGAAGAATATTGCAAATTAGAGCGGATTGAACAATAATTGTACTACTAATAACAATTAACAAATTATTTGACATTTGACAGCAGCTTACTTGTTTTTTTTTAAATAAATGATAACCTCTGTGAATTTATGGGATAATAGTCTGAGCACTATTTTATTTTCTTGTGATCAAACTAACAACTTTATAATTAAAAGTCAAGACATAAAAAAGTTGCAGATCGAGTCTGTCTTTTCGAATATATTTTTTAAGAAGGAAATATAGGCGCATTAAAAAGTTCTGATGCAAAATATTATAGGAGTTGTTTTTTTAGCCCCTTGGGATTACATTTAAGGGTAACAAAAACACTCAAGAACTGCCATTTTATTAGCAGCAGTTATCTGCTAAATTTCATTCTTCCAAATTTTTCCAAAGTGGATGTATTGAATAAAAACAATTTTTTTCACCTAATTTCAAAGGGCTGTAACTTGGAGGGAAAGGGGTGTTGAACAAAAAGTTATGGGAAAGACCCCCCTTAATTTTTGCTAAAGAATCACCCATTGAAATATTTCGCATGAATTTAAAAACACCCTGTATATATATATATCCTGCTTCAAACCAAATCAACTGAAATTTAGTATCTGGCATTGTCCTTGCAAAATATCGATATTGAGGTAAATTCAGTAAACAGTTTGGAGTCTTCAAACTTCATGAAAGGTAGTGGAAAATTAATTATGAACACTTGAACCGAAATCTGACGTTGTAGGACTTTTTCTGAGTTGATATATTGAATTGTTTTTCATGAGAATCGACTCTTTTTCTCATATAAAATTTGTTGTTATATTCAGAGTTTGTGGTTATGATGAAGCTCAGAAATTACTGATTCTGTCAATTTCACTGACTGATGAATGTATATCATTATTGCACTTATATAATTTTGAAAGATGTGCTTCGAGTGAATTAAAATATGATATAGAAAAATTACACTGAAGGTAATAAAAACTGTAGAATATTTTCAACTTTTTTTCACAGAAAGTTTTATAATATTAACTAATCAATGTCATATTTTCTTCAATTGGATGAAATAACAAGATAATTATATATTCCATTGAATATTTCAAATTTAGTCATCAATTTTGCAATAAAATCTCTTGAATGATATTGAATTTTATATACAAAAATACTCTTAGTCCTTCATATATTTTCAGATCATTAAATATATTCCCCAGTCAATTATGAAGATTCCAATGAAGTGAACAATACTGACCAAGATATCGACGCTTGTCATACGAATTCTTGTTTTTGTTATTGGTGCACACCGGTATAAGGAAGTTCCTTTTAGAGAGTAATATTAACAAACAAGGAATTCGTATGACATGTGTTAATCACGTGGTCAGCATTTCTCTTTTTGTTGGAAGCTGTTAGTTGATTCATCCTCAAACAACTGAATACTTCAGAACTCAGGTATATAATGCAGATAGTAATGATTATGTCTACCTGGAATCACCTCTTTGGCAATATTTGACTCAAATGAATTAACATTCGGTATACACAAATTATATTAACACTGAAACATATGAACGAATACAAAATCTTCTATTTCGATAATGAATTCATATATTAAATTTGCAATGCAGTATTCCTTGTATAAATGAATAAAAAAGTAGTTTGTTATGATATGTATTTAATATAGAATGAATATTCTAGAGAATGATTTTCGCAAGCAAAATTGAGCATTTTGAACATTTTATATGTGTAGCTGGTAATTTCAACAGTGGATGAAGCAAGGAACTTTCATTTTGTATAATATTATATTTCACTTCATGAAAGTGTCTGAAAATTCAGAGATGAAAAAATATCATGGAAGTCGAAGAAGTGTATAATCTAAAATATCTATAATAGCGATTTTTAATGTGGGATTTATAATGGAGATAGATTCATATATTTTTATTTTTCTTCGTATTATTTTTTCAAGTATTTTATTCTATTTTAGCTAGCCCATTGTTTAATGTTTCGCAGTCTGTCTGTGAAACTGAAAGTCTTCTTTTTTAGCTACCAATATGGACCCACAAACAAAAATTATAGAATACACCGAAAAATATACATTTGGCAACATCATATATTATTCAATGGAAGTATTTTGAATGAATGAAATATATTCTTCTAAAATTGTGTTTCACTGCATGGATGCAAACTCATTATTGTTAATTTAAGATCTTGATGTGATTCATAGTGACCCCAAAAAGTTTTTCTGTGAAATTTTGAAATTCCAGGAAAACTTTTGCGAAAGCAATGAAGTGTCAAAACAAGAACTGTATTCAACAACCGTCCCTTTTCATTTATTTTACTAAGATAAAATTTACCTACTAGATTATTCTTATAGTAGGTATTCAGTATTTCGCCAAATCAAACTTATCTGCAGATTTCTCTCAGAAAGCGTATTAAATTGTATTGTATTGTATTGTATTTCATATGTATGTGCCATAATTGACGTTCATTCATTCTCGAAAAATTTTCTCAAATATAGGTATAGGTATTTCAGTTATAACTTATATATAAGCTGAAGTTAGTTAAAGAACATAATAATGGATTAATAGCCCGAAATATATGTCCAATAAATATAGCAACTTCAGTGGAATTAATACACGAGCATCAACCGGTATACGAAACGAGCCGAAGGCGAGTTTCGTATAGTTTATGCGAGTGTATTAATAACCATTACATGAGAGATGCATACGCTATTTTTTCTACAGCTTATAAATAATGAAGAACTATAAATATTGCATTTATATTAGTATTGAAAACAATAACAGTGATACGTCGTATTTCTATAAAATATTCTACAAAATTGTAATTAATGGTAATACCTCGGGCATTTTCATTGATATATATATATATATAAATATATATATATATAGATATATATATATATATATATATATATATATATATATATATATATATATATATATATATATATATATATATATATATATATATATATATATATATATATATATATATATATATATATATATATATATATATATATATATATATATATATATATATATATATATATATATATATATATATATATATATATATATATATATATATATAATTAGAATTATGGATTATGGTTGGCAGTGCGAGGTAAAATAAATATTACAAATTTAGCTTCATTCAAAGTATATTAAAATAAACGTTTCGGAGGTCTCCTCCTTCCTCAGTATTAACTTGTATTATAAAATCTCTCTCATCTATTAAATCGTGAAAATATTTAATTAAAATTGTATGCTTCTCGATCAATATGAAATCACCGTTCGTTTCTTCTGTTCATTTGGTTTTATAGTTTTGGCTTTTCTAATTTCTTCATGTTCGTTTCCTTGCCATTTATGTCAATGTCATCTTCTTTCAATAATCGCCAAGTATGTTGTGTTCCGTCCGTTCTTCTTCTTTTTGACTAGTTCTTGTTATAAATGACATGTAATATTGACTCAGGTGTTTGATGTCTTGTCTGTCGTTTACATCAAACACCTGAGTCAATTTTACATACCATTTTTAACAAGACCTTAAACCTAAAAGAAATTAGAAAAACCAAAACTATAAAACCAAATGAACAGAAGAAACCAACGGTGATTTTATATTGATCGAGTAGCATACAATTTTAGCTAATCATTTTTATGATTTAATAGATAAGAGAGATTTTATAATTAAAGTTAATGCTGAGGAAGGAGGAGACCTCCGAAACGTTTATTTTAATATACTTTGAATGAAGCTGAATTTGTAATATTCATTTTACCTCGCACTGCCAACCATAATTCAAATTAACAATAGAAAAGCAGGTACCAAAAACCAATCATATATATATATATATATATATATATATATATATATATATATATATATATATATATATATATATATATATATATATATATATATATATATATATATATATATATTTATATATATATATATATATATATATATATATATATATATATATCAATGAAAATACCCGAAGTATTACCATTAGTTACAATTTTGTTGAATATTTTATAGAAATACGACTAATCACTGTTATTCTGTTCAATACAAATATAAATGCAATATTTATAGTTCTTCATTTATTATCGGGAGTAGGAAAAGTAGCGTATGCAACTCTCATGTAACGGTTATTAATACACTCGCATAAACAATACGAAACTCGCCTTCGGCTCGCTTCTTATTCTGGTTAATGCTCGTGTATTAATAACCATCATTACATGATCGTTGCATAATATACTAATATTTTATATGAAATATTCCACAAGTAGTTACATATATCAGTATCTGCAACGTAGAGTGCACATAGATTATATTATGATTTCCATGAAATATATCGAACTACTTTCTTCCCAAGATAACAACAAATTTACACAAAGAAGTCTTCGCTCGTCTGAACACAGTTATTGAAATAATATAGCTGAAGTGGTTTAGCAACTACATTCACTGAAATTAATAGGAAATATATAAATTCTATGAACTCGTTTTGATAAAGTCCACGTTGAGTTTGAGAATAAAACGAGTATGATAAAAGTCAACAAACATTTTCATTCGATCTGAGGTATATAATATAACTCATTCAATATGTTACCCTTGATCAAACAGACACCAAAAAAAGGTGGAACCGATATGCACTATATAAGGTATAGAAGGTAATCTCCATGAAGAAGGCAAAAAGTGTATTATGTATGTTTCTCATAAACACAATTTGCTGATGGGTATTCATCTATAAAGATCCGATTATCGATGGGTTAATGGAAAAAACAACGGACAAAAGCTGGTAATTTTGTAATTTACACATTCGATCTCTTGTGGAATCTTGATGTTAAAACCTGAATGCATTTAATAAATGCACTCGAACAAGGGAGTATTCATGGGAAATCATAATGAAAAATTAATCAACACAACATTTCAAATCAAAATATGATTTACTCAACATAACTTTCGTTGTCACTTAAATTTTGATTAGAGTGATTCAAAGTACCTCATAGATTAAAGCGAAACTAGGTTTTTATATATACTGAGTCTGCAAGGCAGTAGGCTATTCAGGGACGTAGCCAAGGGACGTAGCCAGAGGAGGCTGAGCCCCCTCTAGAATTATTGAAGCCCCCTCTAGAAAAGATATCAGAATTATTACAAACCAAAAATGTTTATATCTGCGTTGAACCATAAAACTATCCTAGTTGCAAACAAATCTACCTAATTGTAAATCCTAAAATAAAATAGCGACAAAAAGCGGCTACTAGCAGGGTTGCCAGATTTTTCAGAGCCGTGTCTCACTTTAGACGCTGATTAGTCGCCCAAAAGCGCAACATTGGTAACAAGAATTTTTGCATATAAAATTCACTTATTCTTGAAGGTATTTCATACGTATTTTGCTGATAATTTGTCGCCCAACATCGCAATCATGATTTTTTCGCAACCACACGAAAAAATAGTGCATCCAACATGTTGCCTACTCGCCCAAAAAACAATAATAGGTATTTTCGGAACTTTTTACTAAAATTACTATTTCAATCAAAACCACGATTATGTTACAAATATCTTTATTTTTATATAAACTGTTCACAAAACATCATTACATCTTCATCTTCTTTGTCTGTGGTTGAAGTTGTGGATTAGTTCTGCTACTGATACATATCATAATTAAATTTGTCATTCAACAATATTCATCAATGAAAATATCCTCTCCACGAATGCATTGGATGACGGTAAGCTTAGAAGAGTAAATGCAAATAGAGCTGTATCTTTAAACATGAATTTGTAGACTGCATTTTTTAAATCTATAACATTCTTCCAAAAATTATAGGGTTATCAGGGACTGATTCACCAAACATCTCTTTCCAATCGACATTTAAGAAGTTTCTATATTGTATCTCTATGTCAGATTTTCTATATGAAGTTACAAAAGTAAGTGGCAGCTCAGAAATTTTGGTCTTTGGAATGGATTTAAAATAATAGCAGGACTAAAACTTCTTATCTGCTGAAACATATTCAAATGCGAGAGCATGCGTTTGATTTATTCAAGAAAAAGTACTTCAATGAAATTTCCTTCAATTTCTTCAAACTCTTCAGTTAAAATATTATCAGCCGTTAAATCATTTTTAAATTCAGAATATTATATTTTACGTAAGTGGAAATAAAAACACAACTAAAAACGATTAAGCGCAAACAAGTGACGAAGCAAGAGAGAGAATATTAACTTGGTTGTCTATTTATAAGCTATATTCGTTTTATTTATTGAGGGTTTTCTATGAGAGATTTTTTATTTATTATTTTTTATCAGAATATTTTTTTTTATTTATAAAATGTTTTTTAATGAATATTCTTTTTCCAGTATACTTTTCTAGGTAAAAAGACAGAAAAAGCTGTATATTCCTGTCTTTTTTTGGCGTATATTTATTTCAGTACTATGTAAAAAACAAGCCCTCTCAAGAATTTCTTTAGCGCCCTCTAGAAAGCAGGGCTTGCTACTGCCCTGAGGCTATTGCTTTCCCATATTTATTCAGTTTATGAACTTTTTCACGGATTGTTGTGTTTATTTTCAATATTACTTAGGTATTTTAAAAAAAAAAAGTTGGTACCTAATAAATTTATTTAGTAATATTTTTCGGTAACTCACTGTACCTCAATAAATACCACAAGTTTTTATTGCCGTAACGCATGCTTCATATTGGGTTTATATTTTATGCACAGGCATTTCAAAAGTGCTAGTGTGTTTTTATTAGCTTGTACTTACTGAGTCTTTTTGGACATGTATAATATGTTAGAATTATTGATAATACCGATCTACATATACATGCAGTATGGTATTTCGTAAATTGCCGACGTATTAACCTACATCATCATATCCTTTTGAATGTTATTGTTTTGCTATTTTTTTTTAGTCGCTGCTACTGAACTTCATTCACTCTTCGCCAACGACTGGATCGCCTGCCTGCTATGGAAGCAGACAGACGACTATTTCGCGGCGAATTTCAGAGAAGCACACACTTTCTATGTGTTGAAATTTTATAGTTTTTTGGTGAGTGAGAAAAAAACACCAAATCAGCTGTCGTATTTTTCATATGACACGAGTTCTACGAATTCACCCTTCCAAGCACCTACAGATCTAGAGCCACCTATATCATCACCAACATACTGGGTACAGCAGGAACACAGGATAGACAGTTTTCATCAACAAGGTTGTACACTTACAAATTATATCACTAACTGGCAAACAGATCAGTTGTAAAATAAAGATTTGAAAAATAAAAAGTTTATTAAGCTTACCGTAATGTTATTGCTAACTTCTCTGATGTAGTTATTGGTTCCGTCATACGGTTATAGATGTATTGTAAGATCATTTGTATGAGTTCTAGTATGTAATTAAACTAACAACGTGAAGTTATAAAAAATTGCTTAACCTTTGTTTCGTTATATCTTAAATGATTTCTCATTAAAATTGACTGAAATCCTTCCAGATTTCTTCTTATAAACATCGGTAAAATTTCTTTCCTTTTTCGCGTTCTTGAAGCAAACTGGGATATAATTTTCTCATCTTGATAGTTTAGCAACAACAGAGTTGAACATTTACCTCTAGCGTTGTCCATTTTTTCAAACTAAATTCGCTGTGTCACCAACTGGAGCAAAACAGAAAGTTCATGGCGAATCAGTCGCTGCTACTGAATCGTAGTCGCCGACGACCACCGACCGTGGAGGAAAACGCGGCTTAATACGTCGGTACTTTACGAATTTGTGATTCGCAGCACCCGAAATATTTCGAGCTTCTAATGCGTTGGCGAATTACAAATATGCCGCCGGGGATTCACGATTTCTAAATAAAAAATTCTATTTGCACGTGGACTTTTTCAAGCTTGTGAGTATTTGTTTTTTTGTGATGTCTTGTCTTTTTATTTTCTTTTTTTGTAACACTCCCATGGTCAATTCTGTCATTTTGGCGCCAAGATTCTGTAGTTATCAGTGACAGTTTTTGAGAAATGTGATTTTGAATTTTTTTACGTTAATTTTTCCTCCGTGGTTCAATTTATTTTGTATTTATATAGCCAATGCCCTCCATCAACATTGTCCTTAATTAAGCCAGATATCATTTCAGTCGGTCAAGCCGTTTAGGGGTAGGAGGGTAACAACCAAAATTTGAGAGTGTAATAATCGGAGCTTTTGCTCGATCCATTCTTCGTCTGACTCAGTTCATTCGTTTCACTCAGTTCCTTCGTCTCCTTCAGCTGAAAGAACCTTTCCTCCAAAATAAAGCGGTAATACATTTTCGATTGGTAGAGAAAAATCTTTACGGTGATTTTTCCTCCGTGGTGCAATTGATTTTTAATTTATAAAGCCAATGTCCTCTTCATCAACATTGTCTATGATTATGAAAAAAATCATTTCAGTCGGTCAAGGCGTTTAGGGCAAGGCGGGTAACAACCAAAATTCTACTTATTAATTGTATTTAATTATTATTTCAATTAGACTTGTGAAAATTCAATACCTAAATATTTAGATCATTGTGATGTCTATCAATTCTCACCAACTACTAATCTCCTGAATTCAAATGATGAGAATTTTTTGGAACGAAATTTCTAATTGCACTCCAGATACAAGGCGACTGGTTGCTAAACCTAGAAAAAAAACGTAATGTAAGCGTAACGAAGGCGATCCTTTCCGGGCAGCATATTAAGTTTCAGAGAAGGATAAATTCAATATGTGAATTTTATATTGAAGCAAGATTTGGTTACTTATTATAGGTTACGTATGATTTTGAATAGAAGAATTGAATTCAATTTTTACAACTAAATATTGATTGGAATCAATAATATATATATATATATATATATATATATATATATATATATATATATATATATATATATATATATATATAATCTCTTGGTAATTATTAGCAATAACAGGCTGGTTGAATCTTAAAAAAAACTCGATTTTATTAAAGAGTTGACGTTTCACTTCGATATTCGTAATTGAAATTTCTTTGACATTTATTGATGTGAAAAATTGACAAAAATTGAAAAAATAAGGCTGCTTTTGTCTTGCTAGTTATGTATCATATGCTATTCAGTCTAATATTAACATTCAAAAATGCCATCATTAGATGGTAAGGGAAACCAAAGAAACCTTTACCTACGTAATGTTTGAAAATAAAAATAATAGGGTATTATTTATCTAACAACAAAGAAATGAGTCATGGGAAAACATTAAAGATGTGGAGTAAAATTATCGGTACAGTACGTTTATATGGAAGCAGCCGTTGACACGTGTTTCGGACTCTTTGGTCCTCATCAGAACGGCGTAGCAAAGCATTGGATTGAAAATTTGAAGATGAAAATAGTACAACAAACAAAATCCTCTGATACGGAAGACAATCACCCTCATTGTGGTTTATTGTTTGAACTCTCCGGTATGGGAGATTTGGTCAAACTTTGCCACGGAGGCGATTAATGCTATCCGCGAGAACTAAGAACGAGTAAATAAACAATAACAAAGAAATTAGTCGTTATAGTTTTTTAAGATTCAACCAGCCTGTTATTGCTAATAATTACCAAGAGATTAAAAATAGATCACAGGCAACAACAATTCGAATAAATATATATATATATATATATATATATATATATATATATATATATATATATATATATATATATATATATATATATATATATATATATATATATATATATATATATATATATATATATATATATATATATATATATATATATATATATATATGTATATATATATGAACATATATATATATATATCATTTGACACAAATGATAATTAAATTGTTATCTGGGGAGATAATTTTAATTGCCAAAATACCTATTCAAACTTTTTAAATAATAATTATATCATCGACTCAACTGCTGACAGATGGCCAAATAAGATTTCTTCGGTTTTATCCTTAACAAATAGTTCTCGTCAACTACATAGTACATACAAATTACGTTATTATGTAATTCGTGTCCAACCCGATCCTCGTTCTGGTTTACTCAAAATAATTGTTATGGTAGTCGTTACATACTTGGTAAAATATAATGACATTCATATACATACATTTGAACGTACGAGATACCATTTAGTTTAAGGTCAAGTGGGTTCAATCTTGCATATGTCTAAATTGAAGAAATGAAAGGATATATCTTATATGTTCCCAGACTATAGTAGGCGAATGGTTCATAATTATGAATAACAGATTATGGACAATCTGGAAGAAGGCAATGGCAACTTATTTCGAAAATTTTATATCAATCTATATAAGAACAAAGTGAATTAATTTTGAATTAAGTAGCAAATTTATAGTCCAATG